>CM053029.1:454439626-454562126 GCA_028564925.1 Lithobates sylvaticus | reverse complement strand
TTATATGTGCCTAGATACATACCCCTTGATTAACTGTGCCAGAGCGGGTAGAACAGATTGCCGGGAGGTTGGTGGAGCTGTACTCAGGGACCCAAAACAAACTTGCGGCCCTCTTAACTGGGGGTATCGATACACGAGCATTTTAGGATTAAACGCTCATTTGGAGAGCGCCAAATGTATGCAGGACTGAGTGGCTCAGTAAGTATCATATAGAAAATATTGAATCATTAATGAAATAAATAGCTTTTATGTGATAAATAAACTGTATAGGGTGTCCCAAAACAATGTATACACAATTTGAATGATTATAAAGTCAGAATGTTTTACCATACACTTCACTTTCAAATTTAAAATAAAATATATAAATGTACTTTTTTATACTTTAAAGTGATTGTAAACGATCACCTTGTAAAACAACTGATTAAGTTTAAAATGGAAATGAAAGGCAAAACATGTTTGTATAGATATAGAAAAACATTATAAATACCTTTTTTCCCTTTTTTATAAGTGATCACATTCCCTCTGTTCTCAGTTTCTGGGGGGAGGAGAAGCAACAGCACACTGAGCTTCCTAGTGAATGGCTGTGCAGCGAGGGTGTCTGCACACAGGCAAGTCTGATCATTGGAGGAGAGTACACTAAGTTCCCAGCATAGCTAGAGAACTGACCACGGTGTGCTCTCCTGCTTAGTGTAGTCAGCTTTTAACCACTTAAAGACCACCCACCGCATATATACTGCGGCAGGGCGGCTCTATTGCGTGAAACAATGTACCTGTACATCATTTTGTGCAATAGATACACACAGTTAGAAAACACTCCCAGGGAACACGCTTAACCCTTTGATTGTCCCTGATGTTAACCCCTTCCCTGTCAGTGCCTTTTATACAGTAACAGTGCATTTTTTTAGCACTGATCACTGTATTGGTGTCACTGGTCCCCAAAAAGTGTCAGATTTGTCCGCCGCAATGTCACAGTCCTGCTAAAAATCGCTGATCGCCATCATTACCAGTAAAAACAATAAAAAAAATCCATAAATCTATCCCAGATGCTATAACTTTTGTGCAAACCAATCAATATACGCTTATTGGAATTTTTTTTTAACAAAAATATGTAGAAGAATGCATATTGGTCTAAATTGATGAAGAAATTCGATTTTTTTATTAGTATTAAAAAAAATTTTGGATATGTATTATAGCAGAAAGTAAAAAATATTGTTTTTTTTCTTTCAAAATTGTCTGTTTTTCTTTTGTTTATAGCGCAAAAAATAAAATCTGCAGAGGTAAACAAATACAGACAAAAGAAAGCTCTATTTATGGGGGAAAAAAAAGGATAATTTTATTTGGGTACAGCATCGCACGACTATGAAATTGTCAGTTAAATTAATGCAGTGCCGTATCGGAAAAAATAGCCTGGTCATTAAGGGGGTAAAACCTTCCGGGCTGAAGTGGTTAATTATAGGAAAGATGGCTGGCATGAATACCAGTGATTTCACACAAGGGAAGCAATACAAAGGGAACAGGATATTTTCTCATACAAGTACATGGTACAGCAGACACATATCAGGAATATGAAGTGTTGGGGTAACAAACACTTTAATGCCTGTTCTCAAACTGATGACCATTCTGGTCCAGGCATTATTGATAACACAAAGCAATTGAATTGCAAACGTTGAGAATCACTTTGTTTGCTATTTGGGTGCATTCTCTTTCAATGGCTACTCCTAATTTGTCAACTGTTGCCGGTTTTGTAGCATAAACTTTATCTTTTAGAAATTCCCCATAAGAAAAAATCCAGTGCCGTGAGGGCTGGTGAATGCAGAGGGTATTCTACTGCACTTCTTTTCCCAATCCATCAGTTTGGTAGATTCTCATCAAGATAGGGTCCTTACATCACAATGGTAGTGTGGGGGCACCCCATATTGTTTGAAATAGATGTCCTCATCATCCCCAAATTCTTCTTGATTATGTGGCATGATAGATTCCAGCAGCAAGTTCAAGTAAACTGCACCAGTTACAGTACTATCAAAAAAGGAATGGTCTAATAAACCCATGTGCTGACAAGCCACACCCCAATGTCACTCCTGGTAAATTAACATGATGTTCCTTCATAATGTGTGGGTTCTAAGGTGCCCAGTAAGTTCAATTGTGGCAGTTAATTGAACCATGTGCTAAGTATAAAAAAGCACATTTATGAATTTTATTTTAAACTTTAAAAGTGAACTGTATGGTAAAAAATACTGACTTTATAATCATTCAAATTGTGTATACATTTTTGGGACACCCTGTATAGTTACATGAGGAGATTTTGTGTAAGTTTATTATTTGAACTGTTATTCTGAATTCTTTATTAGGTACCAGCAGCACCTGCCAGAAGTACCTTCAGGGCTACATGTGATATTGACTGAGAAACCGTCAGTTACCAGATGCAGTATTGCATTTTGTATGGTCTTGCTTCTATTCATTAGCATATTACGCGCAACGTGGATCCCCAACCTTTGGCTTTGAAGCAACATCAAGTGGACCCAAAAGTCTTTATGCGGCTCCCAAGGCACAGGTTGGGATTTCTGGTCTTACATGCTTTACTGTAGCTATATGTGTGAAAGAATGTCTTTAGGATAATATGCATACAACAAGTATGAAAGAAGTAAATCATTTTCACATAATTGTTATTTACCTGAAGGATTGCATCATTGAAACTTTTGTGAGTACTAATTGTGCTTCATGTCATATTTAAAAACCACAGTCAAAAAATTATTTTGTGCTGTATAACATGCCACACTTGCAAGTGCACTTTGTGCTGTATAACATGCCACACTTGGAAGTGCACTTTGTGCTGTATAACATGCCACACTTGGAAGTGCACTTTGTGCTGTATAACATGGCACACTGGGAAGTGCATTCGCTGTAAATCTGAGGGGAAGATCTGAAATGAGGGGAAGCTCTGCTGGTTTTTTCATCCAATCATGTGCAAGCTAAAATGCAGTTTTTTATTTTCCTTGCATGCCCCCCTCAGTTCTACAGTGATTATGTATAATGCGCAAGTTAGTAATAATGTATTTATAAGCCGCAGCATTTTTCATTATTTGATAAAAGCTTTAACCTATAGATTTTCTGAGAGCAGGGGATCTGTAGAATAAAAATGTGGTTGCAACATTGTCAATTGTGCAATTGTTTATGCTTAGTGCATACAATAGCAAAATATCCAACTGTTTTTTGTAAAAAAAATGCACAGAAGGAGCAATAACCCTATGGTACCTTAGTCATGAGCAGGAAATGGCAACCCAGCATTTTAATGGACCAAGATATAGACTGTGTGGGAAGCCACTGCCGTTGGAGGTGGTAAGTAACCATCTTTAGAGGGATGGTTAGCATATGTAGGAGGCTAGGGAGGGGGGGTTGGGGAGTTTTTCCTTACTTAGTTACTGAAATTGTCCTTTTACTTTAACACACAGCAAGAAAATGCAAACACAGCTATAAGCTAATATTCATTACACTTATTGATGTATAAGGAAGAACACTTGGCAAGCAACTTACAATCCCATCACTCAAAGAGAAGACAAGGACTTACTCAGAGATGAATGCACTGTCATTGGTTTCCATCTCTCGTCATTACTACTCCCATACTTTTTGATAATATAGAATTTCTAGACCTACCAGCAGCCTTACAAATTTCACCCTTTAGTTGGGTGAAAGCAAACAAAAAATGGACTTTAGATTTTTTTCTGGACTGTAACTTTAAAAACCTTGTGGCCTTTCAGTCATTGAAGAACTTTCTGATGCTGTGCACCATAGGACAGAAAAACTTGACATGAGCTAGTGGGCAATCTAAATGTCCCTGTTCCTATCCCTTTGCAGGTGAGCAGGTCAAATCTCAGTTGTGCTGTCATTGTATAAAATAATAACATCCCCATGTGATGAACTTCTTCCATCTGCTGCTACATTCAGCCTAGGCTGCTGCATATCACTGGCCAACATTTATATACTTATTTATTTTTACATACTCATATATATATATATACACACATGACGGGATTGAATTACTAAAACTATAGAGTGCACAATCTGGTGCAGCTCTGCATAGAAATCAATCAGTTTCCAGGTTTTTTGTCAAAGCTTATTTGAACAAGCTGAGGTCAGAAGCTGATTGGCTACCATTTTCCTGGAGGAAGGTCTAAAGAAGCAATTTTCATTTTTTTGCAACTTTTGCCAAGGGCCAAAAAATAACCTTTATATCAAACACATATTATTATAAAAAGTAGATAGATACTAAACAAGACGTTAGTGATATATCTGTGTTTCATTCTCTTGATCTGTCTGTGTTTTGCAAGACTCCCCACAAAAAAAGATGACAAATAAATGAAAACAAGGCAGAGGGGAGAGGAGTCATTCAGCATATTAGATATAGTCGCTGTTGCCAGACATCTGCATCCAATTAGTAACAGAGCAAGTCAATCAGAAAACATGACCTAGATTTACGATGAGTTATTCCCATAGCAAGTAACATCACCGAACATGTAGGATACCTTAACAACTTGGCATACCTTCTGTTAAAAAATTGCAGTACACGATTTGAAGTTCATTCAGCTATACTATCTATCTAAAAGTGGATAATAATTTCCTATGAGCAGTACATAAAAGTGGACTTCAATCAGAAATGCTATACCTCCTGTTTGCTGTGTAAAGGCCGATATAAAAGCACAGTTTAAAGTGTTTGTCAAGCCATTTATTTAGGTCAATGCCAGACCATCTATTAGAGCCTGGCATAGCACACTGTGTAAGTCTTTTATAAAAATGAGCGTTGTAAATACCTGTTTAGCACTGTCTGCAGGCCGGTCACATGACTTGTGGCCGCTGTACAGCTCTGGTGGATGGATTTTGCAGCAGGGACCAAGATCTCTCTCTGACGTCAGCTGGGGAGGTCACATGGCCACTCAGCCCCTCCTGCAGTAGCCCTGGAAACTGGCTGAGAGTCACGTGACCGGCCTGAAGATTGTGCTAAACAGGTATTTACAAGCCTCGTTTTTAATAAAGAATTACACAGTGTGGTAGACCAGGCTGCAATAGAGGGCCTGGCAGTGAGCAGTTATCAGTTTTTATCTTAATAATAGCGGCAGCGGCAGTGGTGGGGCGGAGACACAGACATGGTGCAGGGAGGAGGACGTGAGGGGGAGACAGGATAGCAGAGAGCAGGGCTGTGGATGACGGAGAGAGGTACGCTGCCCATGATGGTCAGGGTTCAGCAGCCCTGATTTTCGTTGTCAGTGCAGAGAGGCGGATACAGGAAGTGGCAGGTTCAGGGAGGTTTTTTACAGTTTAGAGAGGGGACAACCCAAAGTTTAGAATTTTCTTTTACTTTCACTTTCAATGATAATTGTAAACAAGACAAATAAAAAAGGGTGATTCTCCTGAACGGGGGCAAAGAGAGCAATAAAAATCTGACAGGTGTACTAATCAATCTCCACTCCAAAATTAAAGAAAAAATGTTGGCTTTAGTTATACTTTAAGCAAAAACAAACAAGATAATTATAATACAGCAATTTTATGGCATTCCATTGGTAGCTTTATCACACTCTTACCAATGCCCAAAGTTTTTTTTAAACTGGAACGTGCGTGTAAAAATCTGGATAATTATGTGCTAACAACATACAGATGCAGATGTGATCAACCATCAAACTGATTACTGATACCACCCACTGATTGACCAAGCAAAGCATAATTAGATGGGTTAGTTTGCTTCATCCCACACATCTTCTGAAGGAGCCTAACATTATCAATACCTGACACAGGTATGAGAAACTTAAAAGTGCAAGTATTTGCTGTACATAACTAGTCCTAAACGTTTTAATTCATTTACGGTAAATTTGGCTGTCAGGCAGTATATCTGCTATCCTCCATCCAAAAATGACCAGACTCATAGTCCTGGACAGCTTGAGAGTACCATCTTTTATTACATAGAAAAATCATCAACCTCATTTTTTTCTTCCATTTCTAATTGACTTGCTCAAGGAAGTGGGAAAATCATCACTAGGATTTAGATTCTGAAGCTAGTGTGCTGTCTTGTCAAAGCACTTACATTCATACTTATTTAAAGAATATTGAAGTTCCTTGCTCTCTCTGCCCTTCCCTCTTCATTAGACATGCAGATACATTCTGCAGCATAAAATGTCATTTCCAGGGGAAGCACAGTTAATGAAATATGTATCTCTGTTTTAAGTGTGTGCTTTACATATCTCTGTAGTTCTGAAATTCATGAAAATAGTATGCTGTACAATCCCAGGTTTACAATTTTGCCTGTGGCAAGCATACTAAATTAGCACAATGACGCTAAGCTAACAGTGCGTGCTTTACCCTCTACCAGGTAAGGCAGCTGCCTTAATTAGTAACCTTTATAAGGGACTGACAGTCAAATTAATTGTGGCTTAAAGAGGTCTTAACAGAGTCTGAATACTTTGCAAAGTGTTATTTTATAGAAGCAGAAGCAGGGTTTGTTAAACTTGTCATGGTAATGTTATGGATAGTGGGCAAGAATACCGTATATACTCGAGTATAAGCCGACCCCAATATAAGCCGAGGCACCTAATTTTACTGCAAAAAACTGGGAAAACGTATTGACTCGAGTATAAGCCTAGGTTGAGAAATGTGCAGCTACTGGAAGTGGAAAAGAGGGTCAATAATGCCCATTTGCATGCCTCACTGTGCCCATTTGCATGCCTCACTGTGCCCATTTGCAGCCATAGGGCCCCTGAAATTCAAACTTGGTAGTTTGTGCCCCCTGTGCCCTCTAGCTGCAGCCAAAATTGGGGTCTCTGGACCCAAAGGGTCCCGAAATGACATTGCTGCAGATGGACACAGTTGGCCGACTTTGGGGCCCTGTATCTCGGAGCCACTTGGTGCTAGGAACTCCAGCATCCCCTATCCCCTATCCCTTCAGTGTGACTCATATAGTATAACAGAATACTTACCTTCAGCCATGCTCCCCACAACTTCACTATGTGGCCCAGCACACCCTTTGAACAAAAAATGTCCCTGCCATGATCTTCATCTTTTGCACATGTAAAGATCATCTTGTCTGGTTTTCACTGAGACTGTCGAAAGAAGCAGTTCCTACAGAGTAATGTGGCATATGTCTTTGTTTGCTGTATGTCATAAAAGTTATGTTTTTCATTGTATTGTTCAAATACTGCATGTGGTTGCCCCTGGATTTGAGAGATTTAATAGGTTTTGATTATTATGCTTAGTAATGCTGATCTTAAATGTTCATGTATCTGAGAAGTGCATAAATACAAAAGATCAGTAGTCAGAGGTTGGCTGTTGCTTCATGATGGGAACTAGATAGAAGATCTTGTCACAATGTAATTGATTTTGCTCTATCGTGGTCCTCCTTAGTAAGGATGGGCCCGGTGCTCGATGCGAACCCACGTTCGCATCGAGCACCGGGCGTTCGCTCGCTCGGCGAGCCCAGAACTATTTTGGCCGCTCGCATCACGTTCGTGTGATGCGAGCGGCCCCGCAATGCATTGCGGCCGGCGCGGCCGACGCAGTGCATTGCTGGCTGATGATTGGCCAAGCATGCACTGTGACCCCGCATGCTTGGCCAATCACAGCCCCGGGAAACTCGAAGAGCCATAATTGGCTACAGGCAGGACGCCTGTAGCCAATTACAGCTCAGGGGCTGTAGTACACGCCCCCCCCTATAAAACGCCGCCACGCCGTCTGCGCCGGTCACATGCTGTTCCGGCGCAGATTGAGCAGGCTGTTTCTGTGACACTCTGCTGCATTTAGATAGATAGAGAGATTCATTTGCAGAGATTGAGTTAGATAGATTCAGTTACAAAGATTGATTGACAAAGAGGGGCTTGTAGTGTGCTCGTGGCAGGCAGGCAGAGCTCCTATATTTTGTTACCAGAAGCACCTATAGGACTTGTAGTGTGTTCGTGGCAGGCAGGCAGAGCTCCTATATTTTGTTACCAGAAGCACCTATAGAACTTGTAGTGTGTTCGTGGCAGGCAGGCAGAGCTCCTATATTTTGTTACCAGAAGCACCTATAGGACTTGTAGTGTGTTCGTGGCAGGCAGGCAGAGCTCCTATATTTTGTTACCAGAAGCACCTATAGGACTTGTAGTGTGTTAGTGGCAGGCAGGCAGAGCTCCTATATTTTGTTACCAGAAGCACCTATAGGACTTGTAGTGTGTTCGTGGCAGGCAGGCAGAGCTCCTATATTTTGTTACCAGAAGCACCTATAGGACTTGTAGTGTGTTAGTGGCAGGCAGGCAGAGCTCCTATATTTTGTTACCAGAAGCACCTATAGGACTTGTAGTGTGTTCGTGGCAGGCAGGCAGAGCTCCTATATTTTGTTCCCAGAGGCACCTATAGGACTTGAAGTGTGTTAGTCCCATTACACACACAGAGCTATATTTTCTTCCCAGAAGCACCTATAGGACTTGAAGTGTGTTAGTCCCATTACACACACAGAGCTATATTTTGTTCCCAGAAGCACCTATAGGACTTGAAGTGTGTTAGTCCCATTACACACACAGAGCTATATTTTGTTCCCAGAAGCACCTATAGGACTTGAAGTGTGTTAGTCCCATCACACACACAGAGCTATATTTTGTTCCCAGAAGCACCTATAGGACTTGAAGTGTGTTAGTCCCATTACACACACAGAGCTATATTTTCTTCCCAGAAGCACCTATAGGACTTGAAGTGTGTTAGTCCCATCACACACACAGAGCTATATTTTGTTCCCAGAAGCACCTATAGGACTTGAAGTGTGTTAGTCCCATTACACACACAGAGCTATATTTTGTTCCCAGAAGCACCTATAGGACTTGAAGTGTGTTAGTCCCATCACACACACAGAGCTATATTTTGTTCCCAGAAGCACCTATAGGACTTGAAGTGTGTTAGTCCCATCACACACACAGAGCTATATTTTCTTCCCAGAAGCACCTATAGGACTTGAAGTGTGTTAGTCCCATCACACACACAGAGCTATATTTTGTTCCCAGAAGCACCTATAGGACTTGAAGTGTGTTAGTCCCATTACACACACAGAGCTATATTTTCTTCCCAGAAGCACCTATAGGACTTGAAGTGTGTTAGTCCCATCACACACACAGAGCTATATTTTCTTCCCAGAAGCACCTATAGGACTTGAAGTGTGTTAGTCCCATTACACACACAGAGCTATATTTTCTTCCCAGAAGCACCTATAGGACTTGAAGTGTGTTAGTCCCATCACACACACAGAGCTATATTTTCTTCCCAGAAGCACCTATAGGACTTGAAGTGTGTTAGTCCCATTACACACACAGAGCTATATTTTGTTCCCAGAAGCACCTATAGGACTTGAAGTGTGTTAGTCCCATTACACACACAGAGCTATATTTTGTTCCCAGAAGCACCTATAGGACTTGAAGTGTGTTAGTCCCATCACACACACAGAGCTATATTTTGTTCCCAGAAGCACCTATAGGACTTGAAGTGTGTTAGTCCCATTACACACACAGAGCTATATTTTCTTCCCAGAAGCACCTATAGGACTTGAAGTGTGTTAGTCCCATCACACACACAGAGCTATATTTTGTTCCCAGAAGCACCTATAGGACTTGAAGTGTGTTAGTCCCATTACACACACAGAGCTATATTTTGTTCCCAGAAGCACCTATAGGACTTGAAGTGTGTTAGTCCCATCACACACACAGAGCTATATTTTCTTCCCAGAAGCACCTATAGGACTTGAAGTGTGTTAGTCCCATCACACAGAGCTCCTCTATTTTCTTTGCAGAAGCACCCATAGGACTTCTAGTGTGTTAGTGGCATCACACAGAGCTCCTATATATTCTTTTCAGCAGCACCCACAGGACTTCTAGTGTGTTAGTGGCATCACACAGAGCTCCTCTATTTTCTTTGCAGAAGCACCCACAGGACTTCTAGTGTGTTAGTGGCATCACACAGAGCTCCTCTATTTTCTTTGCATAAGCACCCACAGGACTTCTAGTGTGTTAGTGGCATCACACAGAGCTCCTCTATTTTCTTTGCATAAGCACCCACAGGACTTCTAGTGTGTTAGTGGCATCACACAGAGCTCCTCTATTTTCTTTGCATAAGCACCCACAGGACTTCTAGTGTGTTAGTGGCATCACACAGAGCTCCTCTATTTTCTTTGCATAAGCACCCACAGGACTTCTAGTGTGTTAGTGGCATCACACAGAGCTCCTCTATTTTCTTTGCAGAAGCACCCACAGGACTTCTAGTGTGTTAGTGGCATCACACAGAGCTCCTCTATTTTCTTTGCAGAAGCACCCATAGGACTTCTAGTGTGTTAGTGGCATCACACAGAGCTCCTATATATTCTTCTCAGCAGCACCCACAGGACTTCTAGTGTGTTAGTGGCATCACACAGAGCTCCTCTATTTTCTTTGCAGAAGCACCCATAGGACTTCTAGTGTGTTAGTGGCATCACACAGAGCTCCTATATATTCTTCTCAGCAGCACCCACAGGACTTCTAGTGTGTTAGTGGCATCACACAGAGCTCCTCTATTTTCTTTGCATAAGCACCCACAGGACTTCTAGTGTGTTAGTGGCATCACACAGAGCTCCTCTATTTTCTTTGCAGAAGCACCCATAGGACTTCTAGTGTGTTAGTGGCATCACACAGAGCTCCTATATATTCTTCTCAGCAGCACCCACAGGACTTCTAGTGTGTTAGTGGCATCACACAGAGCTCCTCTATTTTCTTTGCAGAAGCACCCATAGGACTTCTAGTGTGTTAGTGGCATCACACAGAGCTCCTATATATTCTTCTCAGCAGCACCCACAGGACTTCTAGTGTGTTAGTGGCATCACACAGAGCTCCTCTATTTTCTTTGCATAAGCACCCACAGGACTTCTAGTGTGTTAGTGGCATCACACAGAGCTCCTCTATTTTCTTTGCAGAAGCACCCACAGGACTTCTAGTGTGTTAGTGGCATCACACAGAGCTCCTCTATTTTCTTTGCAGAAGCACCCACAGGACTTCTAGTGTGTTAGTGGCATCACACAGAGCTCCTCTATTTTCTTTGCAGAAGCACCCATAGGACTTCTAGTGTGTTAGTGGCATCACACAGAGCTCCTATATATTCTTCTCAGCAGCACCCACAGGACTTCTAGTGTGTTAGTGGCATCACACAGAGCTCCTCTATTTTCTTTGCAGAAGCACCCATAGGACTTCTAGTGTGTTAGTGGCATCACACAGAGCTCCTCTATTTTCTTTGCAGAAGCACCCATAGGACTTCTAGTGTGTTAGTGGCATCACACAGAGCTCCTCTATTTTCTTTGCAGAAGCACCCATAGGACTTCTAGTGTGTTAGTGGCATCACACAGAGCTCCTATATTTTCTTCTCAGCAGCACCCACAGGACTACCGACTACAATGGCTGGAAGACCGCCAAGGGGAGGCAGAGCGTGCAGAGCCAAGAACACAGGGCAGGCAGGCTCTGTTTCTAGTGGACGTGGCCGTGGACGTGGACGTGGTCGTGCATCGTCATCAGCACGTGGCCATGGGACACGCGCGTCTTTGTTTTCGGCAGCTGGACATGTGGAGCCGCATCATGCTGAAGGCTTGGTAGAATGGATGACCAAGCCCTCCTCATCCTCCTCATCCTCTCTCACCCAGGCTCAGGGTACTGACAGAGCATCATCAGCCACCCCTTCCCTAGACCCACCATGTCCTCCTGAGGAGTCCCCCGAACTCTTTGAGCACAGTGTTGGGTACATGCTCCAGGAGGATGCCC
Organism: Lithobates sylvaticus; assembly: GCA_028564925.1. Taxonomy (NCBI): domain Eukaryota; kingdom Metazoa; phylum Chordata; class Amphibia; order Anura; family Ranidae; genus Lithobates; species Lithobates sylvaticus. The sequence continues at coordinate 454,550,352 of CM053029.1, read as the reverse complement.
AACGATTCGAAGGCTCGGATGACGATACCCAGCTTGAGGAATCTGGCAGTACAGTTCCACCAGCTGCAGCTTACTGCCAGGTTTGCTCTAGTGGTGAAGAGGGAGGGGATGATGAGGTCACTGACTCCACGTGGGTGCCTCAAGGGAGAGAGGATGAGGAGGAGGACGAGGAGGAGGAGGATGCGGCGTCACATGTCCAACGAGGCAGGATGCCCCCTGGAGGCCAGGTAGAGGCCAGCACAGCAACTGTACAACACCGCAGAGCTCCGCCTGTGCAGGGCGCTGCCTCTGCACGTTATCAGAAAAGTTCTTTGGTGTGGGCCTTTTTTGAGACGAGTGCAGCAGATCGCACCACTGCTATTTTCAATATTTGTCTCAAGCGTATCTCGCGTGGCCAAAACATCAGCCGCTTGGGCACGACAAGCATGACCAGACATATGGCGACCTGCCATGCAGCTCGTTGGCAGGCACACATAAAAGACCCACACCAAAGAACTAAGCGGACCTCTCCTTGCTCCTCCTCAGCTGGGATCTCCATCCCCACTACACCTTCAGTCCTCTCTGAAAGCTGCTCTGAGAGGACTGAAGGTGTAGAATTCGGTGTGTCACAACCAAGTACTTGCAGTACACCGACGTCCGAATGCAGCAGGCAAATTTCCCTGCCCCAGCTGCTGGACCGTAGAAAGAAGTACACTCCCAGCCATCCACATGCCCAGCGGTTGAATGCTAGCCTTGCTAAATTGCTAGCACTTCAACTGCTGCCTTTTCAGTTGGTAGACTCGGCCCCCTTCCGTGAGTTTGTTCAATGTGCGGTTCCTCAGTGGCAGGTTCCCAAACGCCACTTTTTCTCGCGGAAGGCGATTCCGTCTCTCTACCGGCATGTGGAGGGCAATGTCCATGCCTCGCTGGACAGGGCGGTCAGCGGTAAGGTGCATATTACCGCTGACTCATGGTCCAGCAGGCATGGACAGGGACGGTACCTTTCTTTCACGGCCCATTGGGTCACTCTATTGGCAGCTGGGAGGGATGCAGGACAAGGTGCAGTAGTGTTGGAGGTTGTTCCGCCACCACGCCTCCAAAACGCGACTACTGCTACTGGTTGTGACACACCTCTCTCCTCCACCCCCTCCTCTTCTTCTTCCTCCAGTGCTCTGTCCTTGGAACCAGCGGTGCTCCGTAGGCGTACAAGGGGCTACGCAAGTACGCAGGCAAAAAGATGCCATGCCGTGCTTGCGCTGGTGTGTTTGGGGGACAGGAGCCACACTGGGCCAGAGGTTCTGGCAGCTCTGCAGGGGCAGGCCGAGAGGTGGTTGACGCCACGTCAGCTTAAGCCAGGAATGGTCGTTTCTGACAATGGCACCAACCTCCTCTCCGCCCTGCGACAGGGGCAGCTCACCCATGTGCCCTGCATGGCTCACGTCCTCAACCTGGTGGTGCAGCGGTTCTTGGGCAGGTTCCCAGGCTTACAGGATGTCCTGAGGCAGGCCAGGAAAGTCTGTGTGCATTTCCGCCGATCTTATAATGCCAGTGCTCGGCTGACTGAGCTGCAAAAGGAGCTGAACCTGCCCAAGAACCGCCTAATATCTGACATGCCCACCAGGTGGAACTCAACGTTGGCCATGCTGCAGCGACTGCACACGCAGCAGAGGGCCATCAATGAGTACCTTTGCGACTACGGCACCAGGACAGGGTCAGGGGAGCTTGGTTTTTTTTCCCCACGTCAGTGGAGCATGATCAGGGATGCATGCACTGTCCTCTCACCATTTGAGGAGGCCACGAGGATGGTGAGCAGTGACAGTGCATGCATCAGTGACACTGTCCCTCTTGTCCACCTGTTGGAGCATACGCTGCGTGGGATAATGGACAGGGCACTTGAGGCAGAACAGAGGCAGGAAGAGGAGGACTTCCTTGCCTCTCAAGGCCCCCTTTATCCGGACAGTGTTCCTTCTGTCCCACCCATCACACAGGAAGAGGATGAGGAGGAGGAGGAGGAGGAGGAGGAGGAGGATTGTGTGAGCATGGAGGTGGAGCCTGGCACTCAGCATCAGCAGCAGCAGTCTTTTAGGGATGATGTACAGTCCCAACAAGCCAGTGGACTTGTACGTGGCTGGGAGGAGGTGGCTGGCGATCATGTCATCCTCAGTGACCCAGAAGACTCCGGACCGAATGCCTCAGCTAACCTACGCTGCATGGCCTCCCTGATCCTGCAAAGCCTGCGGAAGGATCCTCGTGTTCTTCGGATCAAGGAGAGGGACCATTACTGGCTGGCCACTCTCCTTGATCCGCGGTACAAGGGTAAGGTTGCGGACCTTATCTTGCCGTCGCAGAGGGAGCAGAGGATGAGACATCTCAGGGAGGCCTTGCAGAAAGGTCTGTGCAACGCGTTCCCAGAAACTGGGAGGCTACAAACTCCTGGTCCTGGGCGACGAGTTGCTGAGGCTTCGGTCAGTGGCAGAAGGAGCGGTGGGGAAGGTGGACGTCTGACCGATGCGTTCAGACAATTTTTTAGTCCGCAGCCCCAAGGTATGATCGGTTCCAGCAACCATCGCCAGCGTCTGATATACATGGTGCAGGAATACCTTGGGGCAAGGTCAGACTTGGACACCTTTCCCACCGAAAATCCTCTGGCTTACTGGGTCCTGAGGATGGATCACTGGCCAGAGCTTGCACAGTATGCAATTGAGCTACTGGCCTGTCCTGCCTCCAGCGTTCTTTCCGAACGCACATTCAGTGCTGCTGGAGGATTTGTGACTGATCATAGGGTGCGCCTGTCCACCGCCTCGGTTGATCGACTGACATTCATCAAAATGAATCAGTCTTGGATCACCACCAGCTACCAGGCACCTGAGGCGGATATAACCGAATAATTTTTAATGTCACATCCCTTCAAGACTGCCTATGCTGATGCTGAGTGACTGTCCTCTTATGTTCACTGACTATCCTCTTCCTCCTCCTCAATGATCCATGCCACAGCACCAGTGCCTAAGGCACAATTTTTCAGCCCCTGTTTAACAGGGGCGTGTACTTACAATTTTTAAAAAAAATGCTTCGCAACACGTGTGACTGCTGTGCTCCAAGTACAGTCTCTGTGAGGGCCGTGTTGCAGTGTTGTGGCACCAGCACCAGTGCCTAAGGCACAATTTTTCAGCCCCTGTTTAACAGGGGCGTGTACTTACAATTTTTTAAAAAAATGCTTCGCAACACGTGTGACTGCTGTGCTCCAAGTACAGTCTCTGTGAGGGCCGTGTTGCAGTGTTGTGGCACCAGCACCAGTGCCTAAGGCACAATTTTTCAGCCCCTGTTTAACAGGGGCGTGTACTTACAATTTTTTAAAAAAATGCTTCGCAACACGTGTGACTGCTGTGCTCCAAGTACAGTCTCTGTGAGGGCCGTGTTGCAGTGTTGTGGCACCAGCACCAGTGCCTAAGGCACAATTTTTCAGCCCCTGTTTAACAGGGGCGTGTACTTACAATTTTTTAAAAAAATGCTTCGCAACACGTGTGACTGCTGTGCTCCAAGTACAGTATCTGTGAGGGCCGGGTTGCAGTGTTGTGGCACCAGCACCAGTGCCTAAGGCACAATTTTTCAGCCCCTGTTTAACAGGGGCGTGTACTTACAATTTTTTAAAAAAATGCTTCGCAACACGTGTGACTGCTGTGCTCCAAGTACAGTCTCTGTGAGGGGTTGCAGTGTTGTGGCACCAGCACCAGTGCCTAAGGCACAATTTTTCAGCCCCTGTTTAACAGGGGCGGGTAATTACAAATCTTGATCTAATAGTTCACAGCAGGGCCCATTCCTGCGCCCACCAAGAGTAACTATGAGGGCCTGCAGTCTTGTGGCAACACCGTCCACCACCACCGCCAAAGGCCCAATTTTTCTGCCCTGTTCATCAGGTGCTTGCAATTACAAATCTTGATCTAATAACTCACAGCAGGGCCCATTCCTGCGCCCACCAAGAGTAACTATGAGGGCCTACAGTCTTGTGGCAACACCGTCCACCACCACCGCCAAAGGCCCAATTTTTCTGCCCTGTTCATCAGGTGCTTGCAATTACAAATCTTGATCTAATAACTCACAGCAGGGCCCATTCCTGCGCCCACCAAGAGTAACTGTGAGAGCTTACAGTCTTGTGGCAAAACCGTCCACCACCACCACCACCACCACCCCCAATTTTTCTGCCCTGTTCATCAGGTGCTTGCAATTACAAATCTTGATCTAATAACTCACAGCAGGGCCCATTCCTGCGCCCACCAAGAGTAACTATGAGGGCCTACAGTCTTGTGGCAACACCGTCCACCACCACCGCCAAAGGCCCAATTTTTCTGCCCTGTTCATCAGGTGCTTGCAATTACAAATCTTGATCTAATAACTCACAGCAGGGCCCATTCCTGCGCCCACCAAGAGTAACTGTGAGAGCTTACAGTCTTGTGGCAAAACCGTCCACCACCACCACCACCACCACCCCCAATTTTTCTGCCCTGTTCAACAGGTGCATGCAATTACAAATCTTGATCTATTAACTCACAGCAGGGCCCATTCCTGTGCCCACCAGTCTTGTGGCTACACCAACATCTAATAGGGCAAATTTCTGCAGAGTATATACGCCAGGCCCCTACTTTCAAACATCCAACTTACAAACGACTCCTACTTGCAAATGGAAAGAGAAAACAGGAAGTGAGAGGAAATCTACCCCTAGGAAGGGAAATTCTATCCTGTTAGATTTAATTTGGGAAAAAGGTATCTCCTCTCTACTGATACTTTATCACCAATCCTTGTTTCAATTAAAACCCCACTTTTCCAAAAACATTTGTCATTGGGACGGAAAGTGAGGTGACATGTTCTGAACAGATGTGCAAAGACAGCAAATGTTACAGGGTGATAACCCCTCCCTATGTTCTCCAAAAAGCTTAAAAATAGATTTTTTTGGGATGGAGCTACACTTCATAATGTACCTGTTCAGATTCTACTTAAGATCAAACCTAAAGCCGCAAGTGGTTTTAAATGGCTTCTTTTTTTCCTTTACAAATGTCATTTTGTGCAAGGACAGTTCTAAACACGGGAAACACATGCCACTTCACAGGCATACTTTGGACACCCCCCAGGTACCATATTTAAAGGAAAATGTCACTTTTTTTTTTTCACTTTATGCATCATTAAAATGACTGCTCCCGAAAAAACGTTAGTTTTTAAAAGTTCTTTTTGCATTGATATATGTCCCCTGGGGCAGGACCCGGGTCCCCAAACCTGTTTTATGACATTAACATGCATATTGGCCGTTGTAATTAGCACTTTTGATTTCGAACGTTCGCGTCCATTATAACGTATAGGGTTCGAAAATTCGCGCGAACTTTCGGTCCGTTCGAAGGTTCTGGTTCGAACCGAACCCGGGGGTGTTCGGCTCATCCCTACTCCTTAGTGAGAACTCAGTCAGGGTTCCCAGCGACATGGAAATGATGAACTATAAGGACATTTTGCATTATGTAGTTGTGACAACTAATGGGGCAGGGGCTACCAGGAGGCACCACAGTTAGAGAGCTTTGATTGAGACTTTAAAACATGCTGGAAGAATTATAATATTCTTTGACCTGTAACATATAAAGCTTCGGGCAAAGTAAGATTTTATTGCCAATGGCGATTTCCTGGTCTGAAGTTATTCCACCATATAGAAAAGGGGTGCATACATGGCATATCACTCAACAGGGGTCACACCTGGGGACAGGACAACATTAAATTAAAATGCAGTACAACGGTCTGATGTGCAGTCAAGCTAAGCATGAAAAAAACTATGTTGCCATTGCTAATGACTACAGTTCATACAGTTCTATGTGCAGAAGCAGCCAGCCAGTCCGGAAGCTGAGGTGACATGGCATAGGTGATGGATGGGTCTGGTAGAGAAGGAGCTTGTGTACTTAGAGTTCCTTCCCCATTATGGGTTTGACTTGTGACATATGGCATCCTAGGGACCCAGCCTATAATGTCAAGTCATATTTTGAACTACGGGTTTGGGTTATTAAAGAATTTCCCATTAATTTTCAAAATTTTGTCCATGAAGCGCATACCCATCATAAGCAATGAACATCTTGTGCAGTCTGCAGTGGCACCATCCTATGGGGGGTTTTCACCACTGTAACAGATACAGTAAACATACTCCCCATAGTTCCCACTCTCACTGCATATTATCTTGCCACTCTTCAAGATCAGAAATGTGCAGTATGATCAAGACTGCTTTGTTAATATCAGCTTTAATTCAAATTTTTATAAGAGCCAAATTTGTGATATACTGGGAAGTTGTGTACCAGATATGTGATTATTTACAACAACTTATTTTGTCTATGCTATATGATATAGGGAATTTATGATGTGTAACACATGTAACACATCTCCGTTGATTCTTTCACTACTGAAGACAAACTTTTCTTTTTTGTTTTGTTTTTATTTTCTACTGCAATGTTCTCTATTTGTACTTTTGATTACAAACTTTTCAATGAAAATTGATTATTATAACAAAATTTGCTTACTGCACAGAAGGAGGCACAATAGAAAAAATATTAGATACGCTTTTATACAACCAATAGCTGGCCTTGATAAGCAAAAGTAAAAAAAAAGCATGTGCTGTTGGAGAGCTCAGAAGACCAAATATTGCAAATACCTCTGTTACTATAATGAAACATAATGTCCAATACAAATGTAAAACTGTTACCTTTTAATGGATTTTATTTCTGTCTAAAAACTGGCTTATTCCAGACTGTCTTATTGTAGAATAGTTAGCATGGGCAAATTGGAAGAATCAGCAAAACATGGGAACAAGGTAACACCCGCCCCCCAGTCGCTGCATTGTTCTATCGTAGAAGCTGCTGCACATGGTGACACCATATGGAATTTTCCCACTGCCCTGCATGGGCTACCAATAAGGGAACCTAAAACTATTTTCAAATACAGATACTTCATAATAAATACATTTCACAATATAAATGTGTATCATTTAGTACATATTCAATAAGGTTGCAAAAGATCCACTTTAATGAGCTTAAAATACATCAAGTTCACAAATCAAAATTACAGCATTAAAAGTAATACATTAATATGAAATGTGTGTTTCTCTGCTTTCTATTAAGATAGAACCAAGGGAGAGGAACATGTTGATGCATTTCCAAATTTACTGCAGAAAGCCGAACTCCTTGTAATTTTATAAAAAATGAATATTTTTAGCAGAAATGGATGTCCCATGGAACTTCCATTGACAAAAAGCCTTAAATTATTTAGGAATGTATTTAAATGTTTATTCTTGAGCCAGCTGGAGTCATACATAATGGATCGGTAAGAAGGAAAGGTTCTGAACACAGTCTTGTAAAAAGGGAAATTCAGATCGCTGCCAGGCGTTAGTTATAAATCTGATTATCTGGTAAAAAGAAGTGGATTCCTGTTTAAAAAAACATGTCACTGTAAAACCATAAACTAAAATATTCAAATACTTCCCACATTTTGACACAAAGTAAACTTTGTGAACACTTGATCTGTTACATGTCCTTTGTCAGTTATCTATGCAAGATTTAGCAAACTATTAAACAAACAAACCCAGGCAGTCTTTATAGAAAAGAGGGTGAAGGCTTTGAGCATGTGCAGTAACTTTCGGCAGAAGCCAGCCCACATTCTCTATAATTCTAAATTGGTTGGTGTTTTGGAGCTTTTAAAGACACTCATGGCCTAGACAGGAAATAAGGCAGTTTGGATGTTGTTGCTGAACCAAAATTATTTTTATTATTATTATCATAGTAAACCTGCTCTGAGAAAATACATACACTGCTGTTCCTGAACGCCACTTTTGAAAATAATCATTGCCTTGCTGTTATGTAGTTACAAAGGCTACAATACGTTCTATTCTTGTTTTAGGCACAGATCTAAATCAAGTATGCACATCAGGGGTTCTGACTTTTCTCCAACTTCAGTAACTACTTGCTTCTTTCAGGTCAGTGAAAAAAGTACTGAGATCAAAGAAAGCCAGGGAATAGTATTATCAGGTAATTTTTTTTGAGGTCAGCAATGACAACCTATGCATTTATTTTAGTATGTGGTTCTTTAACCTATGCATTAAACATATAGAGAAAAGGAAAAATGTTGTGCTGTCATTAAACTTATTCATATCCTCATATAATTAATTAAGTGCATATAATGAAATTAAAGAGTAGGGATGAGCCGAACACCCCGGCTCGGTTTGCAGCAGAACATGTGTACAGGAAAAATAATTTTAAAAATGTAATAAAAATTTTTTCGAACACGCGAACGCCGTTAAAGTCTATGGGGTGCAACCTGGCAGGCCGCAGGAAAAGAGGGGGGAGGGTGCTTTGGGGTACCCCCCAAAACAAGGCCTCATCCCCACAACCCTTTCCTGGTGGTTGTGGGGGTCTGTGGGCGGGGGGCTTATCGGAATCTGGAAGCCCCCTTTAACAAGGGGACCCCTGTATCCCGCCTCCCTCGTGTGAAATGTTAACGGGTACAAATGTACCCCTACCATTTCACAAAAAAAGTGTGAAAATGGTAAAAATGACATGACACGGCTTGGAGACAAGTCTTTTATTAAAAAATTCAAAAATAAATTTGTCTTACAAAGTCTTCTTCTTCTCTTGCTCTGCCGACGGACAGAAAAATAAATAAAAAGCGACCAACTTGCCTTCATGGGAGGCACCCGCCGCAATGACCGTCCTCTCAGGTGACAGCTCTATTATAACTGAGGGCGGGGCCACATGGTGACGTTGCCGGGTGACCCCACCCCCCTGTGACACACGGGGACATCCCTATGGCTTTCCCGTAGCGTCACAGGGGGCAGGGTCACCCGGCAACATCACTGTGTGGCCCCCCCCCCCCTCTGATGCTACGGGAAAACCATAGGGATGTCCCAGTGCATCAGAGGGGGGCGGGGTCACCCGGCAACATCACCGTGTGGCCCTGCCCTCAGTTATAAAAGATCTGTCACCTGAGAGGACAGTCATTATGGCAGGTGCCTGCCATGGAGGCAGGTCAGTCACGTTTGTTTTTTCGTTCCGTTGGCGGAGCAAAAGAAGAAGAAAAAGACTTTGTGGGACAGTTTTATTTTTTTATTTTTTAATAAAGAACTTGTCCCCAAGCCGTGTCATGTAATTTTTACCATTTTCACACTTTTTTTTTGAAATGGTAGGTGTACATTTGTACCCCGTTACCATTTCACACAGGGGGGGAGGCCGAGATCTGTGGGTCCCCTTGTTAAAGGGGGCTTCCAGATTCTGATAAGCAGACCCCCCACAACCACCGGGCAAGGGTTGTGGGGATGAGGCCCTTGTCCCCATCAACATGGGGACAAGTTGTTTTGGGGGTACCCCAAAGCACCCTCCCCATGTTGAGGGCATGTGGCCTGGTACAGTTCAGGAGGGGGGGTGTTCTCTCTCTCTCTATTTCTCCTTTCATTCTATTACGCAGTGGTGGGTCTTCCGCCCTGTCTTAAGGCTAACCCCCTCCAGATGGCACTGTGGTCTAGAAGGAATGCACTGTTCTGTGTTTGACCGTTTGTTTATGTACTTTAATTACCCCCTGGGACTTCTGTGTCATTACACATATCAGTCCTCCTATTCAAGCTATCGGACCAATCCCTGCTGACACTGTTTCAAGTCCTCATTTGCATGGCCAAGAGGACCTAATTGCAGGACTAAAGTGTACTTTACAATTGACCAATAGGAAAGTGGTTGTTGGGGTGGGGTGTTCAAACTGTTATGTATAAAAGTGTGTTGTGTGCATCCAATAAAGGGGAGATTCCTGTTTGAACTTACATACAGCCTGCCTGGTGTTTGTTCGGAGCTATCACAACTGGAATTCCGGAGCATCGGATGACCGAACCATCAGATGTTGCGATCTGCAGTCTGATTCCATAGCGGCAGAGGAGTGTTGGGAGAGTGGAAACGAGCGATCAGGGGCTCGTTACACCTCCAAAAATCTGGTGGTGATTCTGCCACAACATCTGTATGCTCCCCTCCCTCCTCTTCTTCTTCTCCTATGGCATCTTCTGCAGAATTGTTCTCTGAACCAGCAGTGCTCCCTAAGCGCTCAAGGGGCTACGCAAGCAGTCAGGCTAAAAGATGCCATGCAGTGATTTAGTTGGTCTGCCTAGGGGACAGGAGCCACACTGGGGCAGATATTCTGTCAGCTCTGCAGGGGCAGGCTTAGAGGTGGTTTAGGCCACACCAGCTTCCTCAAAGGAATGGTTGTATGCGACAATGGCACAAACCTTCTCTCCGCCCTCTGACAGGGACACTTAACCCATGTTCTATGTTTGGCACACGTCCTGAATTTGGTGGTGCAGCATTTCTTGACCAGGTACCCAGACTCAAAGGGAATGCAACCTGCCCACCAACCGCCTAATTTATGACATGCTTACCAGGTGGAACTCAACGTTGGCAATGCTGCAGTGGCTGCACACACAGCAGAGGTCCATCAATGAGTACATGTGTGAGTATGGCACCAGGACAGGGTCAGGGGAGCTTGGCTTCTTTTCGCCACGCCAGTGGCTACAGATCAAGGATGCATGCATAGTCCTGTCACCATTTGAGGAGGCCACAAGGATGGTGAGCAGTGACAATGCATGCATCAGTGATACTGTCCCTCTAGTCTTCCTGCTGGAGCACACGCTTTGTGGAATCATGGACAGGGCACTTGAGGCAGAACAGCGGGAGGAAGAGGAGGACTTACTTTGCTCTCAAGGCTCCCTTTATCCAGATAGCATTCCTGCAAGGCTGCCAAACACACAGGAAGAAGAGGAGGAGGAGGATCGTGTCCGCATGGATGTAGAGGATAACACCCAGCAGTCTTTAAGGGATGGTTTTCAGTCCCCAGAAACCCAAGGAGTTGTACGTGGCTGGGAGGAGGTAATTATGGATGGTGTGATCTTTAGTGACCTAGAGGACTCAGAATCAAATGCCTCTGCAAACTTACTCTGCATGGCCTCCTGAATTCTGCAAAGCCTGCGAAAAGACCCTAGGGTTCATGGTATCAAGGAAAGGGATCATTACTGGCTAGCAACCCTTCTTGATCCATGTTACAAGGGTAAACTTGCAGAACTCATCCTGCCTTCGCAGAGGGAGCAGAGGGTGAAACATCTTTAGGAGGCCTTGAAGAAAAGTTTGTGTAATGCATTTCCAGACCCTGGGAGGTTACCATTGCCTGGTGCTGGACAACATTTTTCTGAGGCTTCATTCGGTCCGAGGAAGAGCAGTGGAGAAGGTGGCCGGCTGACCTATGCCTTTAAACTATTTTTCAGTCCTCAGCACCAAGGTCTGATAGGTTCAAGCAACCATCGCCAGCATTATATTGCTCACATTTATAAAAATGAATTAGTCCTGGATCAGCAGCTATCAAGCACCTGATGCTGATGTAACTGATTGAATTTGCTATGGATCTAGGATCCCTTGAAGACTGCCTATGCTGCCTATCCTATTCCTTTCTCAATCATGATGATGCTAGCTTCCAACATTATTTTTGGTTTAGGGCACCAATTTTTCTGCCCCTGTTTAACTGGGGCATGTAATTAACATTTTTGAAATAATATTTAACAGCAGGGCCCGTTCCTGAATGAATGAATGATTTGTATAGCGCTGCAAATGCGTACTGAATCGCCTCAAGGCGCCCAACAAGAGTAAATGTGAGGAGTAATAGTGTTGTGGCACCATCACCATCCAAGGCCCAATTTTTCTGCCCCTGTTTAACAGGGGCATGCAATTACAATTTTTCATATAATATTTAACAGCAGGGCCAGTCCTGCGCCCAACAAGAGTAACTGTGAGGGGTTACAGTATTCTGGCACCACCAACACCTAAGGCCCATTTTTTCTGCATAGTATATAGTGCAGTCTGTATAGTATATATACTGCAGTTCAGAGTATATAGTGTCTGGGGGCCTGGGGGACCCTCATGCCATTTTTATTTTACTTTGGTGTGGGGTTCCCCTTAATATACATACCAGACCCGAAGGGCCTAGTAATGGACTGGGGGGAGTGATTTTTTTATGTATATTGCTGGGATCCAGCAATAAATTACAGCCGCAAGCAATTTTAAATTACATTTTTTCTTTTAGAAATGTCTCTTTGCTGCGGTTATGAACATATACATGGGAAAGATGTGCTACTTTTTACATGCAGACTAAGGGTACCCCCCAGGCACGATTTTTTAAAGGAATATTTATTTTTTTTGTTTCACTTTAAGCAGTATTAAAATCACTGCTCCTGAAAAAACTGACATTTTTAAAACTTTTTTTTGCATTGATACATGTCCCCTGGGGCAGTACTCAGGTCCCCATACATTTTTTATGGCAATAAATTGCATATAAGCCTTTAAAATTAGCACTTTTGATTTTCCATGTTCGTGTCCCATAGACTTTAATGGTGTTCGCGTGTTCACACAAATTTTTTTTGCATGTTCTGCTGGGAACCGAACGAGGGGTGTTCAGCTCATCCCTACTGAGGACGTTCTAGTCCAGTCACATGATCTGTCCAACGGCCAGCTTCAATAAAGATGGAAAGATCTCTGACAACAGCTGCAATGCCTGGGCAGTGACATCATTCATAGGCTTACTATGGGGCATCTGTTATCTGCTTTTCCTCCTCTGCCCTGAAGCTACCACTGGGAGCTAATCATGTGACCGGACTGGAGCGCCTCGAGAATAAGTAAGTATAGACGTCTTTCCTTTGCTCTTAGGTTAGATAGAAGAGGCTTAGAATGGAGGTGGAAGCAGGCTTAAGAATAACTAGGATTTGACTGGACACTTTAATATATAATATAATCAGATTTTTCCTGAAATAATTTGACAGACAAAAGGATGCTATGTGAAATGATCTAAACAGTAGAGAGCCAACCCCACTGTAGCCTAATAGATGGAGGAAATGCTTCTGACTGCCTATGTTCTTACTGATGATGCTAGTTGCCTATACCGATCATGCTGATCTGGTGGTTTTAAGACTTTCCAAATCACTTTGCCAAAATTGTGCAGATTTAGGAGTTCTAACGTTACTTGCTTTACTGAGTAAAAGTATTCAAGCCAGAGACAGGCAGAACCTAACATTACCCCATATTTCTATGTACACATATTTCCTTTATTATACGGGATATATGTCCAGTAGCTTCAGATACCAGCAAAACCTAGGGCTTACAATATATTGAAAAGAAATAAAATGTATTCTCTGCTTTACTTACTTTTACTTATTTTATTTAATTCTAGTCTTAGATTACATAAACACCATTTCTGATCACTCTGTGCAGAAATTTGTAAATTAAATGTATTATCTTCTGCCAATCTAGAGAATTGTGTCAATTAAAGTGGCTGTAAACCTGATTCATGAAATTTGACCTAGGCACATATATCTGTAGTGTTTACTTATCTCTCTCAAAAGCCATAAGTCCCGTGTCTTTCTGCTGCTCTGTTCTTCTGTTATCAGCATGATAACTTCTGACAAGTTCTCCGACATGGGAGATAAAAGCAGCTGAAAATTTGTGTCGAGGATGTAACACAGAGACAGGTAAGCAGAGAGCTTGTCTATTCACAACACAGCTCTGCAGATATCTCCATTCCTCTGCCTATGTGGAGGAGGGGTGTGTGCCTTTTCTCCAATCAGCTGTCACACTGTGTATGCCAAGACTCTACTCCCACAGCTGAAACAGGAAGAAAAAATTCTAACATGATGTTCACTTTCTAAACAGTATATAAAGCTGAAGACAACAGATATACAGGTAAAACTTATGTAGGGAGATGTGTTTCATCTCTGTGTATCATCTGAGGCTGTTCACTCCCCTGCGTTCAGGAGAGGGTTTACATCCACTTTAAGTCAATGTGTTAAGGATAAGCATATTCCACAAAAAAGCTGCTTTTTCATCACAATGTTTGCTGCATTTAAAGCAGAGCTACAAATTTGCGAACAGACAGGGTTTTTATTGCAGAAGAGGCAATAAAGTACTTACCTATTCACAATCCTCTGTGGAATGAACACTTAGCTGCACATGCGCAGCTCAGTCTACACCCCAGCACAATGCCAGTGCATCAGAATGATTGCCCTCCCACGCATGCGCAGGAGTAACTTCATCCCCATTGGCCATTTAAAACAGCTGAAGACCAGCATTCAGAAGAGCCTAAGGAGAAGATACAGGTGCTGGTGAGGGACCTTGAGGAGTTGGTCTGTTGGAACTAAGGTAAGTGTGCCTTTAGTTCCGCTTTAAGCAGTTGTTACGACATGCAGTGTTTAGCATTATGCCACCATTTTCGGGCTTTGTTCATATATTCAAATGTTTAAATGCTCTTGGCTAAACTTATCTAAAGACATAATCCAGACCTTCAAGATTTCCTCTTCTTCTGCTGTCAAGCTGTATTAAATCAAGAAAACATCTAAAGAATAGTTACTTTTACAGACATTTTATGAGTAGAGGCTTCCGTGTTTCACTTACTAGTTTAAAGTATATTCATAGTGTTTAATATATATTTTCTTCATTTATTATGTTCAGCTTTTGCTTAATGTAAACATGAAATTATGCATTTGGATATTTCATATTTCTCACTTGGAGTAGCTGGTTTACTGCTACATTGTGAAAACCCTAAATAACATATGCTTACAGCAGGGGATTCGGTTTTGCACTCATATACTTTAAAGTTGTCTCTTCTCAAATTTCTGTGCCCCTGGAGCCAACCAGTGTGGTTACATGAGCAGAACAAATAGGAAGTAATGTCACTTCCTACTACTCTAGAAAATGACACGTTTTAGGAAGTGTCATCGATTTTTGCCACAAGAGAACTATATGTTCCCCCCACCAATTCTTCACTCGTCTTTCTCTACAGTCAGACACCAAAACATAATTTTCTATATCTGCTTCCCCTTCCCTGCTCTGTGTCATTGGGGGTTATTTACTAAAGGAAAATCCACTTTGCACTGCAAGTTCACTTGAAAGTGCACTGAAGTAAAGTAACTGTAGATCCAAAAGGGGATATGCAAGAAATATAAAAAAAAAAAATGAATTTTAGCTTGCACATGATTGGATGATAAAATCAGCAGAGCTTCAACTCATTTCAGATCTACCCCTTAGATTTAGAGCGACTGCACTTCCAAGTGCACTTGCAGTGCAAAGTGGATTTGCCTTTCCTAAATAACCCCCATTGTGTCCCTACAGAATTTCAGCCTTCCCCTTTGCTTCTCCTGTATTCGTTTTTCTTCAGCAGCTCATGGTTAATAAACCCCTCTCTATCACATGCGATACCCCCTTTCGTCCTCCTTTATTTTTTATTTAGCAGTCAAGGAAATGAACATAGGGCAGTGAACAAAACATTACAAAAAACAAGCATTACCAAGAAATACAATAGCACATCCCATCTAAACTAGTATACAAACGGCTGCTAGGTCAGATATCAAATGAACCATCGACAACCGCTTACCACATTACACATTGTAGGATAGTACTCCATATGGTCCTGCAGATTTCTCAAACAATTTTATATTTTCCCAATAGAAAGATAGAAAAATTGTGGTAGAGGTCGAAAAGACCGAACATGAATATGTAAAGTGCAGAAGAAAGATGAAAGATGAAAAAGCAGCATAAAATAAATTAAGAAAACGAAAAATAAAATTGTGAAAATAAATAAATGGTAAAAATAAAATAACAAAAATAAAAAACTACCGACACCAGTGGTGGAACTACCAGGGTCACAAAGGTTGCACTGTTTTGACACTCGGCTCGAAGGAAAGGCCTTGGCTGGGGATCAGGGGGCCCAAAAAAGGGGGGGGAGAAGGAGGGGAAGGGGTAACAACCCCACGGAACCTAATCCTCTCCTGATGTTCCATTAGGCTGAGAGGCCAATGGTGTCTGATCCCTATGATAGAGAAAGGGAGTCCAGATCATCCAATAGTTGTATGTCTGTTCTTTCAAAGTCATGGTAAGGTTTTCCATAATCTGGATATCTGTAATTTTTGTACACCAATAGTCTGATACATTTTTAGGCTGGTTGTTTTGAATCTCCTGTCGTAAGCTCTGGAAGCTTTTTCTAGAGGCAGGGGAAAACAATTAAACTCCAAGCCTGTGAACCCCCTGAGCAGACAAGGCTACAGAACTAAAAGCACCCTTGATTACAGAAGGAGCCAATAACTAAATGTACCTATCATCTTATGCTAAGAGGGTGCTACACATGCAGTGTCTCATACCACTCTATTTCAAATGGATGCAGCATTCATTGCATGTAGTTTTCAATACCTCTGTGTGCATTTTTGTACCCTGTTAACATAGCACCTCATACCTCTCTAGAACGCACAGTCTCTCATACCTTTCTAGTCCATGCAGTACCATACAGTCCATACAGTCCATACTAGTCCATACAGAGTGCTCAAACTTTTCTTTTACACTTAGTTCCTCATACCTCTTGATTGCACAAAGTTTCTTGTTGCACCATATTACATGGAATGCTTCACACCCCTGTAGAGGAGTGCTTCTTACTTTTTTAATACCCAGTGACTTATGTCTCTTTGTTACACAGTCTTATGCCCCATACACACGGTCGGATTTTACGATGGATTCTGTCCTATCGGACAATGTTGTCGGAAATTCCGACCGTGTGTAGGCACCATCGGACAGTTTCCATCGGATTGTCCGACAGACAAAGTTCTCCTGCTGGATAAATTTTCCGACAACAAAGTCCGATCACACCAATTCCGATCGTGTGTATCGAATTCCGATGGACAAAGTGCCACGCATGCTCAGATCACATTACAAGACCAAAGCTATTGGCTACTAGCCTCTACGTAGTCCCGTCGTAGGCAACAAACGTCACCACGCTCAGAATGATCGGATTTTCCGACAACTTTGTCCGACCGTGTGTATGCAACACCAGTGTCGGACTAAATCCGTCGGACCAAATCCGGTGGATTTGGTGGTCGGATTTTCCGACCGTGTGTATGGGGCTTTAATGTACAGGAACTAGGAACCTAGCATCTAGGAACTGCCCAGGGGTCCGTCACATTATCTTTTTCTCACATCTCCAGCAGTCTTCAGTGCTCTCTCCCTCCCCAGCATCTTCCTCATTGCCTCAGCCACTATCCCGTCCTGCTCCCTTTCATCCGCACACAGATCCATCCTTCTATGCCTGTCACACTGCTTCCCTCTCAGGTCCATGTTAACCCTTGCTGCCTTCTCCCAGCCAGCCGGTTTGCCAACATTTAACAGCCATGCTAATTTATAGCCTCTTCCTGGCTGACTGGCTGACTGGAATTCTCTTCCTGACACTTTTCCAACAATAATCCCTGACTAGTTCCCTCACTCCCCACTCCCAGTTTTCTTCTCTGGAGGCACTTCACCTTTACACAGGTGTGTGTGTCCCAAACAAACATTGCAAATGGCCAGAATACATCCCTCTCCAGCCCCTTGACCTCCATCTATTTGCCTCCCCTCCCCCTTCCCTCATGCCAGCACAAATCCTCCTCATTCTGTATACCTATACAGACCAGGTTCCCCCAGTTTCACTCCACCCATCCCCCATCTTTTACCCCTCTTCATTCTCCCCTACCCCATGGTTCCAAGCCCCCCCCCCTTTCTACCCCATGGTTCCCCCCCCCCGTTTCTCAGGGGCTAAGGAAGAACCCAGAGGTGGAGCATCTTATTACTACTGCTACTTGTGTAGGCAGGATGTGTACTGCACCAGTCCCTGCTGACCCTCCTCTCCTATTTATCCCATGTGATTGGCGCAGTACACATCCCGCCTGCACAAACAGCAGCAGTAATAAGATGCTGATACCGAGTATTTGCATAAGTATCGGTACTCGTGCAAATGCACCGATACCTGAAACCGATACTTTCAGTGGGTCTCCCCACTGATAAAAAAGTCCGGTAATTGGAGCTGTCAAAAAAAAAAAAAAAAGCAGCCGGCAATGTTTATTAACAACATTGTTTCTTTTGGTATATTTCTGTTTCTTCATCTGCAGATCAAAGGGATAAACAAATGTTCCTCTGTCTAACCCCTTAAAAAAGCCTAATTTACTCAGCCTTAATTAACTCCCTATTCTCCTCCATTTAATTATTATTTTCCTGCTTTTTTTTCTTTTGTTCACGTCTATTTTATAAACGATAAACAATTAAAACTTTTTTTTGTTTGCTTTGTTAGTGAATATTTTTACACATATATTAACATATATTACACATTTCACATTGAAAAAGCGCTAAATTAAAAAAAAAATCTATTTATTTAATTTCTAAAAAAAATTTCAATGCTTTGTACCATTGCTAACAGCTGAAGTTTAAACAAAACAGTTAAGGTAAGGTAGGTATCGGTAATTGGTATCGGCGGTACTTGTACTCATTATAAAAAAAATGGTACCAGTGCATCCCTACCCTGTGCTGTGCCCTCCTGCTCCCCCCTGTACTGTACGCTCCTAACCACTGTACTGTGCCCTCCTGCCCCCCTATACTGTACCCCCCCTGTACTGTGCCGCCTGCTGCCCCCTGTACTGTACTTTCCTAACCATTGTACTATGCTCTCCTCCCCCCCATACTGTACCTTCCTGCCCCCCCTGTACTGTGCCCTCATGCTCCCGTACTGTTCCCCCTGTACTGTACCCCTAACGCTCCTAACCACTGTACTGTGCCCTCCTGCCCCCCTATACTGTACCCCCTCTGTACTGTGCCGCCTGCTGCCCCCTGTACTGTACTTTCCTAACCATTGTACTATGCTCTCCTCCCCCCCATACTGTACCTTCCTGCCCCCCCTGTACTGTGCCCTCCTGCACACCGCACCCCCCCCCCCCCCCTGTACTGTACCCTCCTGTCCCCCCCCTGTAATTTTGTAGGTTTGGTTGTGTCCTGTGTCCGCTAATAATAATTTTCATGTATTTTTTTCATCATACATAGAACATCCTATTTTAGCATACTGCTTACGTGTGGGATTGCTGCCTGATGCGTTTGAGTGTGTACCGTGCCACAGTTTAGCCTGCCAACAAGATTTCCTAGCAGTGATAGAAAAGGCTGCTCTTATGTCTGCAAATAATCATGCGAGTCCCTGAGTGATTTTCGCCTTTCCACATTCCATCAAGAAGCAAAAAAAAAAAAAAAAAAGCAGTGTGGAAGTATGCTGCTTTGTTTTAGCTGTGGAGTGATAATAACCATTAGCATATAGGAAGAGAACCATGCAGACTAAATGGTGATTTATCTCCAAAGGTTACCATTAATGCCTACAGTATATAATACATTATACAATTTTAAAGCAACAATTCCCTGTGCAGCTACTAATAAATATTATGATAAATCCAAAACACAAACTTGCTGAATCAGATCTTAGATATCTCCCTCAATAGCAATTATACATAGCACTGTTTAGAATGGGTACCCCGCAAACCATGTATCCGTTAACTAACTCGGGTGACTCTGTATTGTTTATACAATGATGTTCTAAATAGCAAAATAGAAATATACATTCCAGTTTCATATTCATGAGGATTAACACTATTCGAAATATTCCTGTTTTTTAAATGGGCTCATATTGCTGGTGCCACATTAAAAGTAAAAAAAAAAAAGTGTGTAGAAATACTTCTCTGCAGTACCTTTTCTGTTCAGCGATTCAGATGTTATTTTTCCAACCATAGGGCTTATCAGAAATTCCTAGGGATTACTTTTCCTTTCAATGATAAGAATAACTCCTAATTAATTTGCACACTAATCAGTATCTTTAATCCCAATTCTCAAAAGAAGCAAGCAGACACTGCAGAATGTTACAAGGGTAAAATAACTTGGACTGCTTAGGGCGAATTGCCCCGAACATTTCTATTAGAGAAACAAAGACTATAACAAACTGGAATATCAGTTACAAAACTAAAATATAATCCCATGCACAGCATGCTTAGGAAAGATCATAAATCCACCAAATATGGAAATATGGTTTATATCCAAATGTAGCACTTTTTAACATTATATCAGTATTAATCTATATGCGGGAAAAAAACATATGGCATATTTACATGACTTTATTTTTTTATATGTTTTACATAAATAGTGCTTGTAATCACAGCAGTTAAGTAATTAATTGTAAGTAATATGTTTTGTCTAAGTCCAAATTACTGTTTTTTTATTCAAAAGGTAAAAGTGATAACTTTTTTTTTAACGTCAAAATTTTTATTTTTCGTTTTGGATAGAGCGTGGGACAGCTAAGATCCCTGTCAGGTTTTATTTTGCTGTCTGAGTGCCAATAAGGAGACTTCCCTTTATTTCCCTGACTCAAGGTCACAACAGAAGTAAGAGAAAATCTCTCCAAAGTGAGACAGTAGTCAGTTGTCACCAAAACAGGTGTCCCCATTGGAGGTGGAATCTTCCCGGCAGAGACACAGAGAGCAAATGAACTTGGAAAAGGTGTCCTAGCGCTTCTTCAATCCATCAAATATGAATGCTCCTACTGTCTCCCCCTGTGGCCACTCCGGCTGCCTCTCCTTCCACAGCCATCACCCAGCTCCTCTTCCTTCCCGGTAGGGATGAGCCGAACACCCCCGGGTTCGGTTCGAACCAGAACCTTCGAACGGACCGAAAGTTCGCGCGAATTTTCGAACCCTATACGTTATAATGGACGCGAACGTTCGAAATCAAAAGTGCTAATTACAACGGCCAATATGCATGTTAATGTCATAAAACAGGTTTGGGGACCCGGGTCCTGCCCCAGGGGACATATATCAATGCAAAAAGAACTTTTAAAAACTAACGTTTTTTCGGGAGCAGTCATTTTAATGATGCATAAAGTGAAAAAAAAAAAAGTGAAATTTTCCTTTAAATATGGTACCTGGGGGGGTGTCTAAAGTATGCCTGTGAAGTGGCATGTGTTTCCCGTGTTTAGAACTGTCCTTGCACAAAATGACATTTGTAAAGGAAAAAAAGAAGCCATTTAAAACCACTTGCGGCTTTAATGTCATGTCTTGTCCTGGCCGCCATATGGCTGAAAATCCTTGAGAAAAATGGCATGGCTACCCCATAACCCCCCCCCCCCCCACCCCAGCCCCTTTGGTTCTTGTATGGATATTAAGGGGGACCCCGCACCCAAAATAAAACCCTATACCTACAACCCTATATACTCTGAACAGAAGTATATAGGTGGTGCAAACAAGACACGGACTGTAGGTTTGTTCTTAAGTAGAATCTGAACAGGTACATTATGAAGTGTAGCTCCATCCCAAAAAAATCTATTTTTAAGCTTTTTGGAGAACATAGGGAGGGGTTATCACCCCTGTAACATTTGCTGTCTTTGCACATCTGTTCAGAACATGTCACCTCACTTTCTGTCCCAATGACAAATGTTTTTGGAAAAGTGGGGTTTTAATTGAAACAAGGATTGGTGATAAAGTATCAGTAGAGAGGAGATACCTTTTTCCCAAATTAAATCTAACAGGATAGAATTTCCCTTCCTAGGGGTAGATTTCCTCTCACTTCCTGTTTTCTCTTTCCATTTGCAAGTAGGAGTCGTTTGTAAGTTGGATGTTTGAAAGTAGGGGCCTGGCGTATATACTCTGCAGAAATTTGCCCTATTAGATGTTGGTGTAGCCACAAGACTGGTGGGCACAGGAATGGGCCCTGCTGTGAGTTAATAGATCAAGATTTGTACTTGCATGCACCTGTTGAACCGGGCAGAAAAATTGGGCCTTTGGCGGTGGTGGTGGTGGTGGACGGTGTTGCCACAAGACTGTAAGCTCTCACAGTTACTCTTGGTGGGCGCAGGAATGGGCCCTGCTGTGAGTTATTAGATCAAGATTTGTAATTGCATGCACCTGTTGAACAGGGCAGAAAAATTGGGCCTTTTGGTGGTGGTGGTGGTGGACGGTGTTGCCACAAGACTGTAAGCTCTCACAGTTACTCTTGGTGGGCGCAGGAATGGGCCCTGCTGTGAGTTATTAGATCAAGATTTGTAATTGCAAGCACCTGATGAACAGGGCAGAAAAATTGGGCCTTTGGCGGTGGTGGTGGACGGTGTTGCCACAAGATTGTAGGCCCTCATAGTTACTCTTGGTGGGCGCAGGAATGGGCCCTGCTGTGAGTTATTAGATCAAGATTTGTAATTGCATGCACCTGTTGAACAGGGCAGAAAAATTGGGCCTTTGGTGGTGGTGGTGGTGGTGGTGGTGGACGGTGTTGCCACAAGACTGTAAGCTCTCACAGTTACTCTTGGTGGGCGCAGGAATGGGCCCTGCTGTGAGTTATTAGATCAAGATTTGTAATTGCAAGCACCTGATGAACAGGGCAGAAAAATTGGGCCTTTGGCGGTGGTGGTGGACGGTGTTGCCACAAGACTGTAGGCCCTCATAGTTACTCTTGGTGGGCGCAGGAATGGGCCCTGCTGTGAACTATTAGATCAAGATTTGTAATTACACGCCCCTGTTAAACAGGGGCTGAAAAATTGTGCCTTAGGCACTGGTGCTGGTGCCACAACACTGCAACCCCTCACAGATACTGTACTTGGAGCACAGCAGTCACACGTTTTGCGAAGCATTTTTTAAAAAAATTGTAATTACACGCCCCTGTTAAACAGGGGCTGAAAAATTGTGCCTTAGGCACTGGTGCCACAACACTGCAACCCCTCACAGATACTGTACTTGGAGCACAGCAGTCACACGTGTTGCGAAGCATTTTTTTAAAAAATTGTAATTACACGCCCCTGTTAAACAGGGGCTGAAAAATTGTGCCTTAGGCACTGGTGCTGGTGCCACAACACTGCAACCCCTCACAGATACTGTACTTGGAGCACAGCAGTCACACGTGTTGCGAAGCATTTTTTTAAAAAATTGTAAGTACACGCCCCTGTTAAACAGGGGCTGAAAAATTGTGCCTTAGGCACTGGTGCTGGTGCCACAACACTGCAACCCCTCACAGATACTGTACTTGGAGCACAGCAGTCACACGTGTTGCGAAGCATTTTTTTTAAAAAATTGTAAGTACACGCCCCTGTTAAACAGGGGCTGAAAAATTGTGCCTTAGGCACTGGTGGTGGTGCCACAAAACTGCAACCCCTCACAGATACTGTACTTGGAGCACAGCAGTCACACGTGTTGCGAAGCATTTTTTTTAAAAAAATTGTAAGTACACGCCCCTGTTATACAGGGGCTGAAAAATTGTGCCTTAGGCACTGGTGTGGTGGCATGGATCATTGAGGAGGAGGAAGAGGATAGTCAGTGAACATAAGAGGACAGTCACTCAGCATCAGCATAGGCAGTCTTGAAGGGATGTGACATTATAAATTATTCCGTTATATCCGCTTCAGGTGCCTGGTAGCTGGTGGTGATCCAAGACTGATTCATTTTGATGAAGGTCAGTCGATCAACCGAGTCGGTGGACAGGCGCACCCTATGATCGGTGACAAATCCTCCAGCAGCACTGAATGTGCGTTCGGAAAGAACGCTGGAGGCAGGACAGGCCAGTAGCTCAATTGCATACTGTGCAAGCTCTGGCCAGTGATCCATCCTCATGACCCAGTAAGCCAGAGGATTTTCGGTGGGAAAGGTGTCCAAGTCTGACCTTGCCCCAAGGTATTCCTGCACCATGTATATCAGACGCTGGCGATGGTTGCTGGAACCGATCATACCTTGGGGCTGCGGACTAAAAAATTGTCTGAACGCATCGGTCAGACGTCCACCTTCCCCACCGCTCCTTCTGCTACTGACCGAAGCCTCAGCAACTCGTCGCCCAGGACCAGGAGTTTGTAACCTCCCAGTTTCTGGGAACGCGTTGCACAGACCTTTCTGCAAGGCCTCCCTGAGATGTCTCATCCTCTGCTCCCTCTGCGACGGCAAGATAAGGTCCGCAACCTTACCCTTGTACCGTGGATCAAGGAGAGTGGCCAGCCAGTAATGGTCCCTCTCCTTGATCCGAAGAACACGAGGATCCTTCCGCAGGCTTTGCAGGATCAGGGAGGCCATGCAGCGTAGGTTAGCTGAGGCATTCGGTCCGGAGTCTTCTGGGTCACTGAGGATGACATGATCGCCAGCCACCTCCTCCCAGCCACGTACAAGTCCACTGGTTTGTTGGGACTGTACATCATCCCTAAAAGACTGCTGCTGCTGATGCTGAGTGCCAGGCTCCACCTCCATGCTCACACAATCCTCCTCCTCCTCCTCCTCATCCTCTTCCTGTGTGATGGGTGGGACAGAAGGAACACTGTCTGGATAAAGGGGGCCTTGAGAGGCAAGGAAGTCCTCCTCTTCCTGCCTCTGTTCTGCCTCAAGTGCCCTGTCCATTATCCCACGCAGCGTATGCTCCAACAGGTGGACAAGAGGTACAGTGTCACTGATGCATGCACTGTCACTGCTCACCATCCTCGTGGCCTCCTCAAATGGTGAGAGGACAGTGCATGCATCCCTGATCATGCTCCACTGACGTGGAGAAAAAAAACCAAGCTCCCCTGACCCTGTCCTGGTGCCGTAGTCGCAAAGGTACTCATTGATGGCCCTCTGCTGCGTGTGCAGTCGCTGCAGCATTGCCAACGTTGAGTTCCACCTGGTGGGCATGTCACATATTAGGCGGTTCTTGGGCAGGTTCAGCTCCTTTTGCAGCTCAGTCAGCCGAGCACTGGCATTATAAGATCGGCGGAAATGCACACAGACTTTCCTGGCCTGCCTCAGGACATCCTGTAAGCCTGGGAACCTGCCCAAGAACCGCTGCACCACCAGGTTGAGGACGTGAGCCATACAGGGCACATGGGTGAGCTGCCCCTGTCGCAGGGCGGAGAGGAGGTTGGTGCCATTGTCAGAAACGACCATTCCTGGCTTAAGCTGACGTGGCGTCAACCACCTCTCGGCCTGCCCCTGCAGAGCTGCCAGAACCTCTGGCCCAGTGTGGCTCCTGTCCCCCAAACACACCAGCGCAAGCACGGCATGGCATCTTTTTGCCTGCGTAATTGCGTAGCCCCTTGTACGCCTACGGAGCACCGCTGGTTCCGAGGACAGAGCACTGGAGGAAGAAGAAGAGGAGGGGGTGGAGGAGAGAGGTGTGTCACAACCAGTAGCAGTAGTAGCGTTTTGGAGGCGTGGTGGCGGAACAACCTCCAACACTACTGCACCTTGTCCTGCATCCCTCCCAGCTGCCAATAGAGTGACCCAATGGGCCGTGAAAGAAAGGTAACGTCCCTGTCCATGCCTGCTGGACCATGAGTCAGCGGTAATATGCACCTTACCGCTGACCGCCCTGTCCAGCGAGACATGGACATTGCCTTCCACATGCCGGTAGAGAGACGGAATTGCCTTCCATGAGAAAAAGTGGCGTTTGGGAACCTGCCACTGAGGAACCGCACATTGAACAAACTCACGGAAGGGGGCCGAGTCTACCAACTGAAAAGGCAGCAGTTGAAGTGCTAGCAATTTAGCCAAGCTAGCATTCAACCGCTGGGCATGTGGATGGCTGGGAGTGTATTTCTTTCGACGGTCCAGCAGCTGGGGCAGGGAAATTTGCCTGCTACAATCGGACGTCGGTGTACTGCAAGTACTTGGTTGTGACACACCTAATTCTACACCTTCAGTCCTCTCACAGCAGCTTTCAGAGAGGACTGAAGATGTAGTGGGGATGGAGATCCCAGCTGATGAGGAGCAAGGAGAGGTCCGCTTAGTTCTTTGGTGTGGGTCTTTTATGTGTGATTGCCAACGAGCTGCATGGCAGGTCGACATATGTCTGCTCATGCTTGTGGTGCCCAAGCGGCTGATGTTTTGGCCACGCGAGATACGCTTGAGACAAATATTGCAAATAGCAGTGGTGCGATGCACTCATCTCAAAAAAGGCCCACACCAAAGAACTTTTCTGATAACGTGCAGAGGCAGCGCCCTGCACAGGTGGAGCTCTGCGGTGTTGTACAGTTGCTGTGCTGGCCTCTAGCTGGCCTCCAGGGGGCATCCTGCCTCGTTGGACATGTGACGCCGCATCCTCCTCCTCCTCGTCCTCCTCCTCATCCTCTCTCCCTTCAGGCACCCACGTGGAGTCAGTGACCTCATCATCCCCTCCCTCTTCACCACTAGAGCAAACCTGGCAGTAAGCTGCAGCTGGTGGAACAGTACTGCCAGATTGCTGTCCTTCAGCATCCCCTCTCTCTGCGCGCACACTACTGACTTCCTCAAGCTGGGTATCATCATCCGAGCCTTCGAATCGTTGGGCATCCTCCTGGAGCATGTACCCAACACTGTGCTCAAAGAGTTCGGGGGACTCCTCAGGAGGACATGGTGGGTCTAGGGAAGGGGTGGCTGATGATGCCATTGAGTACGCGTTGGCAGCTGCTCTGCCAGTACCCTGAGCCTGGGTGAGAGAGGATGAGGAGGGCTTGGTCATCCATGCTACCAAGCCTTCAGCATGATGCGGCTCCACATGTCCAGCTGCCGAAAACAAAGACGCGCGTGTCCCATGGCCACGTGCTGATGACGATGCACGACCACGTCCACGTCCACGGCCACGTCCACTAGAAACAGAGCCTGCCTGCCCTGTGTTCTTGGCTCTGCACGCTCTGCCTCCCCTTGGCGGTCTTCCAGCCATTGTAGTCGGTAGTCCTGTGGGTGCTGCTGAGAAGAAAATATAGGAGCTCTGTGTGATGCCACTAACACACTAGAAGTCCTATAGGTGCTTCTGCAAAGAAAATATAGGAGCTCTGTGTGATGCCACTAACACACTAGAAGTCCTGTGGGTGGTGCTGCTGAGAAGAAAATATAGGAGCTCTGTGTGATGCCACTAACACACTAGAAGTCCTATGGGTGCTTCTGCAAAGAAAATATAGGAGCTCTGTGTGATGCCACTAACACACTAGAAGTCCTATAGGTGCTGCTGAGAAGAAAATATAGGAGCTCTGTGTGATGCCACTAACACACTAGAAGTCCTATGGGTGCTTCTGCAAAGAAAAATATAGGAGCTCTGTGTGATGCCACTAACACACTAAAAGTCCTGTAGGTGCTGCTGAGAAGAAAATATAGGAGCTCTGTGTGATGCCACTAACACACTAGAAGTCCTATGGGTGCTTCTGCAAAGAAAATATAGGAGCTCTGTGTGATGCCACTAACACACTAGAAGTCCTGTGGGTGCTGCTGAGAAGAAAATATAGGAGCTCTGTGTGATGCCACTAACACACTAGAAGTCCTATGGGTGCTTCTGCAAAGAAAATATAGGAGCTCTGTGTGATGCCACTAACACACTAGAAGTCCTGTGGGTGCTGCTGAGAAGAAAATATAGGAGCTCTGTGTGATGGGACTAAACACACTACAAGTCCTATTGGTGCTTCTGGGAAAGAAAATATAGGAGCTCTGTGTGATGGGACTAACACACTACAAGTCCTATGGGTGCTTCTGGGAACAAAATATAGGAACTCTGTGTGATGGGACTAACACACTACAAGTCCTATAGGTGCTTCTGGGAACAAAATATAGGAGCTCTGTGTGATGGGACTAACACACTACAAGTCCTATAGGTGCTTCTGGGAACAAAATATAGGAGCTCTGTGTGATGGGACTAACACACTACAAGTCCTATGGGTGCTTCTGGGAACAAAATATAGGAACTCTGTGTGATGGGACTAACACACTACAAGTCCTATAGGTGCTTCTGGGAACAAAATATAGGAGCTCTGTGTGATGGGACTAACACACTACAAGTCCTATAGGTGCTTCTGGGAACAAAATATAGGAGCTCTGTGTGATGGGACTAACACACTAAAAGTCCTATAGGTGCTTCTGGGAAGAAAATATAGCTCTGTGTGATGGGACTAACACACTTCAAGTCCTATAGGTGCTTCTGGGAGCAAAATATAGGAGCTCTGTGTGATGGGACTAACACACTACAAGTCCTATAGGTGCTTCTGGGAACCAAATATAGGAGCTCTGTGTGATGGGACTAACACACTACAAGTCCTATAGGTGCTTCTGGGAACAAAATATAGGAGCTCTGTGTGATGGGACTAACACACTACAAGTCCTATAGGTGCTTCTGGGAAGAAAATATAGCTCTGTGTGATGGGACTAACACACTTCAAGTCCTATAGGTGCTTCTGGGAAGAAAATATAGCTCTGTGTGATGGGACTAACACACTTCAAGTCCTATAGGTGCTTCTGGGAACAAAATATAGGAGCTCTGTGTGATGGGACTAACACACTACAAGTCCTATAGGTGCTTCTGGGAACAAAATATAGGAGCTCTGTGTGATGGACTAACACACTACAAGTCCTATAGGTGCTTCTGGGAACAAAATATAGGAGCTCTGTGTGGTGGGACTAACACACTACAAGTCCTATAGGTGCTTCTGGGAAGAAAATATAGCTCTGTGTGATGGGACTAACACACTTCAAGTCCTATAGGTGCTTCTGGGAAGAAAATATAGGAGCTCTGTGTGATGCCACTAACACACTAGAAGTCCTATAGGTGCTTCTGGGAACAAAATATAGGAGCTCTGTGTGATGGGACTAACACACTACAAGTCCTATAGGTGCTTCTGGGAAGAAAATATAGCTCTGTGTGATGGGACTAACACACTACAAGTCCTATAGGTGCTTCTGGGAACAAAATATAGGAGCTCTGTGTGATGGGACTAACACACTACAAGTCCTATAGGTGCTTCTGGGAAGAAAATATAGCTCTGTGTGATGGGACTAACACACTTCAAGTCCTATAGGTGCTTCTGGGAACAAAATATAGGAGCTCTGTGTGATGGGACTAACACACTACAAGTCCTATAGGTGCTTCTGGGAAGAAAATATAGCTCTGTGTGATGGGACTAACACACTACAAGTCCTATAGGTGCTTCTGGGAACAAAATATAGGAGCTCTGTGTGATGGGACTAACACACTACAAGTCCTATAGGTGCTTCTGGGAAGAAAATATAGCTCTGTGTGATGGGACTAACACACTTCAAGTCCTATAGGTGCTTCTGGGAACAAAATATAGGATCTATGTGTGATGGGACTAACACACTACAAGTCCTATAGGTGCTTCTGGGAAGAAAATATAGCTCTGTGTGATGGGACTAACACACTTCAAGTCCTATAGGTGCTTCTGGGAACAAAATATAGGAGCTCTGTGTGATGGGACTAACACACTACAAGTCCTATAGGTGCTTCTGGGAAGAAAATATAGCTCTGTGTGATGGGACTAACACACTACAAGTCCTATAGGTGCTTCTGGGAACAAAATATAGGAGCTCTGTGTGATGGGACTAACACACTACAAGTCCTATAGGTGCTTCTGGGAAGAAAATATAGCTCTGTGTGATGGGACTAACACACTTCAAGTCCTATAGGTGCTTCTGGGAACAAAATATAGGAGCTCTGTGTGATGGGACTAACACACTACAAGTCCTATAGGTGCTTCTGGGAAGAAAATATAGCTCTGTGTGATGGGACTAACACACTTCAAGTCCTATAGGTGCTTCTGGGAACAAAATATAGGAGCTCTGTGTGATGGGACTAACACACTACAAGTCCTATAGGTGCTTCTGGGAAGAAAATATAGCTCTGTGTGATGGGACTAACACACTACAAGTCCTATAGGTGCTTCTGGGAACAAAATATAGGAGCTCTGTTTGCTGCCAGTGCCTGCCACGAACACACTACAAGTCCTATAGGTGCTTCTGGGAACAAAATATAGGAGCTCTGTTTGCTGCCAGTGCCTGCCACGAACACACTACAAGTCCTATAGGTGCTTCTGGGAACAAAATATAGGAGCTCTGTTTGCTGCCAGTGCCTGCCACGAACACACTACAAGTCCTATAGGTGCTTCTGGGAACAAAATATAGGAGCTCTGTTTGCTGCCAGTGCCTGCCACGAACACACTACAAGCCCTATGGGTGCTTTTGGGGTGCAGTGCTGTACTAACAGCACTGCGGTTGGTACTACTGAAATACTGTACTAACAGTAAGACATGCACCAGACTAACCCCCAGCAGCAGCTAAAAACACACTAACCAGCAGCAGCAATGGACGATCAATGACAGGTAGCAATGGTTTAGCAAAGTAGAGCAAATCTTTCTAAATGAATCTAGCAAAGAGTGACACAGAATCAGCCTGCTCTCTCCTAAAGCCGGAACTCATGTGACCGGCGCCGACGGCGTGGCGGCCTTTTAAATGAGGGGGCATGTACTAAAGCCCCTGAGCTGTAATTGGCTACAGGCGTCCTGCCTGTAGCCAATTATGGCTCTCCGAGTTTCCGGCGCTGTGATTGGCCAAGCATGCGGGGTCACAGTGCATGCTTGGCCAATCATCAGCCAGCAATGCACTGCACCGGCCGCGCCGGCCGCAATGCATTGGGGCCGCTCGCATCACACGAATGTGATGCGAGCGGGGCTCGCCGAGCGAGCGAACACCCGGTGCTCGATGCGAGCATGGGTTCGCATCGAGCACCGGGCCCATCCTTACTTCCCGGCTTTCGCAGCAACTACTCCTCCACCCCCCTGATTGCCCAGCAGTGGTGCTGCTCTTGGACGGCATCCTCGTTACTAGCCAGTGGGTTGGTTCCATCTGCCTAGCCTTCTCCTCTTTGGCTATGGTGCTGTGGCGCTCTATTAGAGTATTACATGCCTAGGGCTCTGGGAATTTGCTAGTGTGTAGTTACTAGCTACTGTACCTCATGCCCTGCCTCACTTTGTCCCTGATAGCTCCTGTTGCTGACCCTTGCCTTCTTTATGGGCTACCTGCCTGACTGTCCTAAACTCTTGCCTGGATTTGCATTATGCCTTCGATCCCCACCTGCCTTGACCTTTTGCATGGATACAGACCAACCCACTATACACCCTCTGCCTTGACCTTGGCTTGGATAAATGGCAATGGCAGCTGTAAGCCAGTCTAGACCTTAGCACACGTGGTGTCCTACCAGCCCTGTTCGCATCAGCATACAGTACCTGCCTTGAACAATTTTCGCACTGCAAGGTTATCTATCACAGTATGTGAACTATGCCTTTCAGAGGGTTGCTGGGGAGCCTCCCAGTCCAGTGAATATAGCATTGCACCGCAAGCCCTGGAGGCATCCAAGTGTGGTTAGGCATACTGGTCTTAAGGGAAATGTGGCTGCTATGGGGAAGCTCTGCATAAGCTCCTCTATTTCTGCAGAACATAATGTGAACCAGTGAACCTTACATATACTATATGTACAAAACCACTATGCATTACCTTTAACATACAAACTGTTAACTGTACGAGAGACATTTATCACTGATGAAACATAATAAAATAGACTGTCTCATTGCCCATAGTAAATGGAAAATGCAGCTCAGTTTTTTCAGTTTAGCATGTGTATACTTCTAGTGACAAGAGGAGTGATTTCATGTAGGAGTATTGCAGACCATTGTCCTACTTTTCTATTTGCTCTACATAATGATTTTTATTGAATGCAATTAGTTAATGGGTTGCTGAAATCCCAACATGAGCATGAAATACATTTGACTCATTTTTACTGGGTCAATCCAACTGAGCTTTAGATTTCTATGAAACAAATAAATTCTGAAGCCCCTAATTAATATTTCCTTAAACTGATGGTAGTCTCAGTGTACTTTAGCTGTAATATTAAAAAGCCCTTTCTCCTCTCTTATATGTACATGATAGATTTTCTTTTAATCTGTTACGAGTAAATGGAACTGGAATCATTTATAAAAAAACAGTAAAATGCACTTTGTATCTTGAGAAGTAACACAATAATATTTGAGAGCTGGGATTAGGCTTTTGAGGATTTGCATTTCATATGTATTTTCTTTTCAGCTGGAAAGCGTGTAATCTACTCAACAAGATATTGAAGTAACTGACTTTGCGTCATACAAAAAGTAATGCGGAGCACCAAATACAAAAAAAAAAAAAAAAATGATACACGTTTGTAACATAGTTTTACCTCCAGGCCCATGCTAGAAATATATAAAAGTCTGGCATAAACCAGTTTATATTAATCCATATGGATTCTCATCTGCAAACAACCTTCTTAATGTGCTAAAAAAAATACTATGCTGCACTGCACATCTTCTGAATTCTACGAAGCTAGGAGCAGTCCAAGGTCATTCTAGGCTTCTTAAAATTTGCAAATGCAAAAAAGTCTATACAGTTTGCAAGTGGATGAAAAAAACACACATTACAATGCAACAAGAGAGATTCTAAAATATAATTGCAATATGTTGATAATATTTCTACATCTATTATTTGGGTACTCTTTAGACTCTACATTTCTAAACTCAAGAATAATGGGCTCCATTCACAAAGAATTTTTTCCTCTTTGAAATTTGTGGTAAAATAGCTCATAGCGTTTTTCAAAAACAAATTTTGCAATTCGCAAAGAACACTGCTAAAACACTGCATGTGGTATTTCATCGAAATATGCAGTGTTTATTTCATGAAACCATGGAGTATTTAATCTCGTGCGTTAAAGAATAGCCATTGTCATTCTTTGATGTTCTTGAAAGTGTCACTCTATCTGGTAAACCTTCAGATTGATGACACCCCTCTCCTAACAGCTCATGTTCCACATCTTTGTAAGAATATTGTGTTTTCCTAATCCAATTCTGTCTTGTTAATATTTGAGCCAAAGATATCTCTAAAAATAATTGTGAATAAGTAAAGTATCCCCACTATATATATGACATGTTTTAACAAGGGATTAGACCATTGTGATATGCATGTACATCGTATTATGTTTGGAGTGTTTGGGAGGTTTGCAGCAGATGCTTATATATAAAAAAAAAATTAGGTGAAATGACCGGGGAAAATAGATATCGTTCACGACATATAACGGAGTATATTTACTAAACATAGTGGGGTGTATTTACTAAAGGCACAGAGATTGAGGACTTTGCAAGTGCAGTTACTCCACAGAGAGCTCTGCTGACTTCCATCATCCAATAATGGGCACGAAAAAATTCATTTTTTTAATTTTCCTCACAAATGATTGGGTATTCTTTATAAAGTGAAGTTTTACCTAATCTACTAAGCTCTGAAACAACTTGCAAATTACTATTTGCCTTAAAGTAGAACTATAAGCACAGCTTTTTTGCCTATAACCCCTGTCAGTTTTTTTTGCCATCTGTGTCCCATTGGAAGATTTCCCCTCTATTACTTTTCTGGGGACAACCCAAAATGTGGGATTTTATTTTACTTTCAATGATAATGGTAAACAGGACAAATAGAGAGGGTGCATCTCCCTAATGGGGCACAGACATCAATAACAACCTGACAGGTATTGTAATCCACTTCCACTCTATCCAAAACTAAAGTTTTTCCTTTAGATATACTTTAACTGGTTCTCGACCAGCGCACGCCGATGTACATAGGCAGAATGGCATGGCTGCGCAAATGGGCGTACCTGTACGTCCCTTTGAATTTGCCGCTGTGCCATTGCGTGCGCGCCGGCCAGGAGCTCCGTGAGTCAGGTCGCGGGTCACGCGGACTCGATGTCCATGGGGATACCCGCGATCGTCTCACGGAGAGGAAGAACAGGGAGATGCTAATGGAAACAAGCATCTCCCCGTTCTGCCTAGTGACAGTGTCACTGATCACAGCTCCCTGTGATCGGGAGCTATGATCAGTGATGTGTCACAGCTAGCCCATCCCCCCTACAGTTAGAAACACTCCCCAGGACACAACCCCTTCAGCGCCACCTAGAGTTAACCCCTTTATTGCCAGTCACATTTACACAGTAATTACACTGATCGCTGTGTAAATGTGAATGGTCCCAAAATCATGCCAAAATTGTCCGACGTGTCCGCCATAATGTCGCAGTCACGATAAAAATCGCTGCCATTACTAATAAGAAAAATATTAATAAAAATGGCATAAAACAAACCCCTATTTTGGAGACAATATAACTTTTGCGCAAACCAATCAATAAACACTTATTGCGATTTTTTTTGGCCTAAACTGAGGAAAAAAAATTTTTTTATATGTTTTTGGAGGGATATTTATTATAGCAAAATGTAAAAAATAATGTGTTTTTTTTTTCAAAATTGTCGCTCTTTTTTTGTTTATAGTGCAAAAACTAAAAACCCCAGGGGCGATCAAATACCACCAAAAGTAAGCTCTATTTGTGGGGAAAAAAGGACGCCAATTTTGTTTGGGAGCCACGTCGTTGCGACCGCGAAATTGTCAGTTAAATCGACGCAGTGCCGAATCGCAAAAAGTGGTCTGGTCTTAAGCCAGCAAAATGGTCCGTCCTGAAAGTGGTTAAGAAATGGTTTTGGGTTTAGTGGCAAACTCATTCTGCCGCTGAAACCACCGTTGATCTATGTTGTCAGCTGGTCAATGGAGTCTGTGGACAGATGCGCTCTCTTTTTTGTCACAAAACCTCCGGAAGCACTGAATGTCTGTTCAGAAAGCATGCTGAATGCAGGGCAGCCCAGCAGCTCAATTGCATACTAGGCAAGTTCTGGCCAGTGGTCTAATCTCATGACCCAGAAACCCAGTGAATCATCTACTGGAGAGCTCTCCAAGTTTGTTTTCATATGATGCAGATGCTGTCGATTAGATGTGGAAGCTGACAGCTCTGGGTGCTGAGGACTAAAAAAATGTTAAATGCATTAATAAGGTTGATCCCTTCTCCACTACTCCTCTTTTAACAAACAGAAGCCTCAAAACTAGCTTTTCCATGAGACTGTAACCTACAAGAGTCTGGAAAATCATTACATAAACTCCTCCTTAAGGAGGGCTGGTTAAGTTCCAAGACGTTCCCCTTGTAACGGTGGTCAAGGAGAGTTGCCAACCAATAATGATCCTGATCTCCTTGATGCCACAAATTCTCTGGTCCTTTCGCAAGCTTTGAAGAATAAGGGAGCCCATGCACGCAAGTTTGCAGAGGCATAAGAAGCAGAGTCCTCGGGGTCACTGAGGATTACAGTATCTGGAACTGCCTCCTCACAGCCACATACTACTCCCAAGGTTTCTGGGGACTGAAAACCATCCTCTGCTTGAATGCCTCCAAAACTGCCAAAATCCTCCTCCTACCTCTTAACTTCTGTGGCGCAAGAATGGTGTCTGCAAAAAGCAGGCCTTGAGAGGAAACAAAGTCCTCCTCTTCTCCCGCTGCTCTGCCTTGAGTGCCCTGTCCATTATTCAACGCAGAGTATGCTCCAGCAGGAACACAAGAGGGATAGTGTCACTGATGCATGCATTGTCATGGCTCCCTATCCTTGTCGCCTCCACAAATGGTGACAGTATAGTGCATGCATCCTTTATCAGTAGCCATTGGTGTGGGCGTTTTACTGACTTCTGTCGGACGTACATGCTGAAAAACCAGCATCCGACCGACTCCCGATCAGCGCTCTCAGCCAATGACAGAGAGCGTGGATTGGAGTGTTCTGGTGGATGGGTCGTCCCCCTGTAAGAACACAATAGCTCAGTGGGGGAGATCGCTAAATTAACCTTGCATGGTTAGTACAGCGTCTCCGACTGGAGCTGGCAGTTTTTTCGTTCAACTCGCGTGGTTGAACAAGAAAAAAAACGAATAGTGTGTACCCGACTTTACTTTTATTTCAGGATAATGCACTCTGTTTTGAAATTGTATTACCCCATTGGAGACAATGCCATGTATTTGTTTTAAAAAAAAGGTCACAACAAACAATACTATAAGATTGTTGTATCACTGGCCAATAACGACAAAGTTGAAGGCTTGAGCTTTAAGTAAATTCTCCTATAGCTGTTAGATCTGTTGTAGCTACTACTCCCACCATTTAACACTACCTAAAAAGCCTTTTTTTTTCAAGTTGTAGCAAAGTCAGATTGGGTTGCTACTGCTGCTGCACTGTTCTATAACACTGCATACAATTTAAAACTATCTCCCAATCATATATTTGAAAGTATTGGTGTTTTTCCCATATCGCCCTCAAAGTCACATTAAAAGGAAAACCCTCTCTTCTGAAACTTTTTTTTTTTTTTGCATTGATACATGTTACCCTAAGGCAGTGCATAGCCCCTTATGTTCTTTTTTGACAATTACAAGCTTTTTAGTCTTGAAGTTAATTATCAAGATTAGATTCCCTATAGCAGGGGTCTCAAACTGGCGGCCCTCCAGCTGTTGCAAAACTACAAGTTCCATGAGGCATTGCAAGGCTGACAGTTACAATCATGTCTTCCACAGGCAGAGGCATGATGGGACTTGTAGTTTCGCAACAGCTGGAGGGCCACCAGTTTGAGACCCCTGCATTATATAGACTTCTGTGGAGTTCAATTCTAAGTTTACATTTTTTGGACTTCATGCAATATTCAACAAACCCTCTGTCAACAGGATCCCTACTCATAACCTAAAAGGGATCCCATATAGGACTTACTAACCTTTGCACATATACAAAATATGTGTAGGGATGAGTAAATCATTAAAAATCCAGCCCCAAAAAACAACTAATCAGAAAAGCATGAATTTGTGTAATTTTCAGTTTTCTTTCGAGGAGGGTGACATGTGGGCAAAGACACTCTTTCATCAATTTGCCCCAATCTGCAGCCTAGTAAAGTGTGAAAATTAAAATATTAGAAAAGTGTTAATATTTTTGGATAATTGCTGCATGGGGGTAACATGGCCAAGCCTAGGTGAGAGTACAGCTATAAAATGGCAGTGGCAACTAACAGTTGCCATTCTTGTTATGACCCATTGTGATGTCAAACTAAAGATTAACATAATCAAAAAACAAATTGGTTTTAAAACATGTATGAGAAAAGATTTTTTAATAACATGTAGTATATAAAACAATTGGGTAAGGTCTGGTGTCACCAGTAACACACCTCCATCCCTAAAATTTGCAGAGAAAAGAAGAAAATATCGCCCTGGGACTTTGAGGTGTGCACCACTGAGCCAATAAAAGTAACAGGAGTAAATACAGTATATATTTTTTTTTTTTTTTAATTATTCAGTAAAAGTATTACATGCATTATTGTCTTTAGAGAAAGCCACTTTATGCAAAGTACATATAACCGGGTAGAGTAAAATTCGTAAAAATAATAGTAATGGTACATTTGTGTATAAACAATCACATAGCATACAGACATCAGGTGTACCCGACATGTTTCGCGAGTCCTCGCTTGCTCTTCAGGGGTAGATGTGTATAAATTGTACCTAAGGTGAAAAGGTATAGTTTTGGTATATGGCATGATACTGGTATTTAAGAGTAGAGGGTAAGAGGGGCCTAATAAATATAAGCCACATACTTACCACTACAGATAGCCGAGCCAACGGGTGTGAAGCCTCCAGACAGCAGCAGCAGGTGTCTCCCCAGGGAGCTGAGGAGGCGGAGCCGGAAGAAACCCCGCACAGGGCAGATTGTGAAAGCAAGGAAGGTGAGCAAAAAAAAAAAAGGAGATAAGAAAAAAGTAAAGTGCGAATATAGAAAAAAGCCTGTGTGATCAAAGAACCTACCACCCATGCAATTATACACTTATCTCACTCAGGTATACCCAATTGTTTTTTTCACATGGTCCCCTGCATCCTGTCTTTGATCACACAGGCTTTTTTCTATATTTGCACTTTTTTCTTATCTCTTTTTTTTTTTTCTCACCTTCCTTGCTTCCACCTATGCTGGTTTCTGGCGTCTCTTTATCACATCTCCCTATAGTCCATTGTCCATGCCATTTATGGCTTTAGTCTTATACTTACATATAGATTTGTCCATGTCATTACTCTTGTACTTTATATACTACTTCAGACTATCTGACATACACCTTTATGTTTACAGTCAATACTTACCTTGGACACATTGAGATCAATAGGGATACACAATTTCAATCCATGCAATGCTTTCCCTCCAATTTGCCCTGTGCGGGGTTTCTTCCAGCTCCGCCTCCTCAGCTCCCTGGGGAGACACCTGCTGCTGCTGTCTGGAGGCTTCACACCCGTTGGCTCGGCTATATGTAGTGGTAAGTATGGGGCTTCTATTTATTAGGCCCCTCTTACCCTCTACCCTTAAAAACCAGTATCATGCCATATACCAAAACTATACCTTTTCACCTTAGGTACAATTCATACACATCTACCCCTGAAGAGCGAGCGAGGACTCGCGAAACATGTCGGGTACACCTGATGTCTGTATGCTATGTGATTGTTTATACAGAAATGTACCATTACTATTATTTTTACAAATTTTACTCTACCCAGTTATATGTACTTTGCATAAAGTGGCTTTCTCTGATGACAATAATGCATGTAATACTTTTACTGAATAATTAAAATAAAAAAAAAATATATACTGTATTTACTCCTGTTACTTTTATTGGCTCAGTGGTGCACACCTCAATTAAAGTACCAGGGCGATATTTTCTTCTTTTCTCAGTATATAAAATAAATGTGTTACTTTGTTTAAATCTTTCCTAATCTTTCTGAAAATCATGTAAACATAATAAAGTAACCTCATTTGAATAATATTTTATATAATAGCATTTATTTAAGATTATTATCATTTAAATAGGAGCTGCAGTATCTAATTTAGTTTTAAGTATAATGAATCTTACTGCTAGATAATATAAAGCAGCCCCATCTACTTCATTTAATCAAAAAGCATAGACATAAAAAAAAAAAAAAAAAACTACTAACACCCAGACATGAACCTTATCTTGAAATTAATTGAAGTGCTTTGCTCGACTGGCTCTAATATACAAAAGATTTGTGTCATGAATTTTATTTCCCCCCCAAAATATACAGTCAGCGTTTTAGCCTCAGTCCAGATACCAATCTTACAAGAGCCTATCAGCAATTACAGCATCATTAAATAATAATAATAGCAGCAAGGGTCATTTGATGTAATGCAAGATGAAGAGCGTTAGTAAAAGAATAAGTGCATATTCATGCTAAAAATTTAATCTGAGCATCATGTCAAGCTACTACAGACTAGTACACAGGCTTTTACATGTATACACATTGCTTTCTTTAGCAGTTAAAAGTTCCCAAAACCAGCCATTTCCATCTATAGAGTTAGAAAAGACATGTTCAAAAGGCTCAATACAAATCTTTGGATTTGTACATATTAAATCAAAAAAAAAAAGTGACATGTTAATGTTATATTTAATATCTTAAAAAAGTGGACATTGTATATATCGCTTATAAAAAATATAAAACAATTACAAAAGACATTCACACAAGCAAAACAGTTGATTAATACAGTATAAAAAGAATAAAAAAATCAAGTGATTACCATCAAATTCCTAAGCTGCTGGGGCTTGGAGAGAAAAAAAAACGTGAAGAACACCCAGTGAGCAATTGGACCCCAAGAGTTTACACAATTTTTTAATTTCTGCCATCTGAAATATTTTGGATTTATCAAGTGTGAACTGCCTTTGGTTGCATGCTAAGCTTATTTCTATAGACATGTTTAGGCTCTGTGCATGTTTTATGTTATACATATATAGATTTTTGCTTAGCGTTTATCTGTATTTGGAGACAAAACACAGATATTGGAACTGTTATGCCTCGTACACACGATCGGATTTTCCGACGGGAAATGTTGGATTTGAGCTTGTTGGCTGAAAGTCCGACCATGTGTATGCTCCATCAAACATTTGTTGTCGGACTTTCCGCCAACAAATGTTGGCTAGCAGGTTCTCAAATTTTCCGCCAACAAAACTTTGTTGGCAGACTTTCCGGTCGTGTGTACACAAGTCTGTCGCACAAAAGTTCAAGCATGCTCGGAATCAAGTACGAGCCGGAAGCCCTCGGTCTTGTAAAACTATCGTTCGTAATGGAGATATCACATGACTATTGAACTTCCTTTTTATCAGCTCGCCGTACGTCTTGTACGCCACTACACTTGTAGTGGCCAACATTTGTGTGACTGTGTGTACGCAAGACAAGTTGGAGCCAACAACCTTCAACAAGTTGGAGCCAACAAGTTGGAGCCAACTTGCAAGACAAGTTGGAGCCAACAAATTCCACGGTTTTGTTGTCGGAAAGTCTGATTGTGTGTATGGGGCATTAGTGTCTCAGAGAGATCCCAACTTTTAATAAGTCTTCCATATCCCATGTTCCAGTAGTGCTAATTTGCATCCACACAAAGTAAATTTCCTTTCTAAACTAATGCAAATATTATTTTTTGTGTGTGCGCGCATCTCAATGTAATATTAAAAGGGCAAAATGCTTTTCTAAATTCTAAATGCACTTTAAGCTTTACTGTTCCACTATGTTACAGACTTGCAATTATGGGTGTTCTGATCACCATAAAATATATATTATCTAAAGCCCCATACACACTATTAGATTTTCTACAGATTTTTGTCTTTAGATTTACCAAAACCATATAATATTAGGTCAAACCTTAAGAGTTCCAATTTGTATGCAATCAGGCAGGCCCTTGCACTACATATTTTTGGTAAATCTAAAGACAAAAAGCTGCAGAAAATCTAATAGTGTGTATGGGGTCTTACTGTTGCTTTAAATTGGCATCCATTACTGACATAAACTGTAGTATGTTATGTCCACTTACTGCCCAGCGAACATTTTTCCTAATCTCTTCTACAGTGAAGAAGCATCAAAAGAGCTCCACTATTTCTTAATAATGACCTTGGAAGCATAAGTCTGTATGTAGGCTGTCATCAGTTTTCAATTAAATATTATATGTTCTACTGATTCGGCTACATTTTTATGTGCAAGAAACTGGCCACTGCCCACACCCATAACTGGCCTTCACAGTAAGGAGCACATGGAGGGCATATACATGTAAGACAAAAACAATTCCATAGCTCAACTCACCAACCAGTCTGCTGACCAACCAAATTAGCCTGTCTAACTGTCTGTTAAAAGCAGGGGTTTAGTTAGCACACATTTGCAAACGCATGTGAAAGCTGCAAGGCCTCGTCAAGGCACCCTGTGTTGCTTGCAGTCCTAACACTACAAATTTATAAGTGTCTCCACAGTGGAAGCACATGCATGGAATGGATAGCTGTGGGACAGGTGAGCCTGAAGGCTGCTCTAGCCCCCTTAAAGGGAAAGGAGCACACTGGACACCCAGCAAGAGCACAATGGCAGCGAAGGTGTCCAGTGTGTCCCGACCCATATATACAAACAGTAACAAGAAACTGGCCACTGCCCACACCCATAACTGGCCTTCACAGTAAGGAGTACATGGAGGGCATATACATGTAAGACAAAAACAATTCCATAGCTCAACTCACCAACCAGTCTGCAGACCAACCAAATTAGCCTGTCTAACCGTCTGTTAAAAGCAGGGGTTTAGTTAGCACACATTTGCAAACGCATGTGAAAGCTGCAAGGCCTCGTCAAGGCACCCTTGCTGGGTCCAGTGTGCTCCTTTCCCTTTAAGGGGGCTAGGGCAGCCTCCAGGCTCACCGTAGACTGGCTAATTTGGTTGGTCAGCAGACTGGTTGGTGAGTTGAGCTATGGAATTGTTTTTGTCTTACATACATTTTTATGTGCGTTTGGTAGTATTTCTTGTCAGGGAGATCTTTCAGCTAGGCCTCTTTTTCTGTTAGCTAGTGTTTTAACAGTAATATAGAATGCCTGTCACTATTTGCATTTTGTAATGTAATGTTAAATGCTAATGCATATTTTTATAATTTGTGTTTTGCATTTTTACAAAAAAACTGTTAGCCCTGAGCCTTTATTGGGAAGTTGTTCGCTGTCTGCCGAGCCTTGTACTTTAAACACAGAGTAAGGGCAAAACAATGGGAAACCTTTTTAGTTGAAAGGATAATTATCTGAGGATGCTCAAGTTATCTAAGAGTTTACATGGGGAAAACTGAATGAATATGCATTTTTTTTCTAATTTTAAATGTAAGTGGTTGTAAACCCTCACATATACCCAGTGAAGTGACTAGCATTAGGTGATACACAGAGAAGAAAAATAAAAATAAAAAATATAATTGCGATTTTATGAGATTGGGTTCCACTGTAAGGCCATTGTTCACATGCGCTCCTGATAAAGATGTTGCATGGATGAGCAGGGATGGAGCATGAATGGGGCACGGATGAGCCAGGGATGGATGAGCAT
Source organism: Lithobates sylvaticus (assembly GCA_028564925.1). Lineage (NCBI taxonomy): Eukaryota > Metazoa > Chordata > Amphibia > Anura > Ranidae > Lithobates > Lithobates sylvaticus. The sequence continues at coordinate 454,508,454 of CM053029.1, read as the reverse complement.
GGGTTGAGCATGGATGGAGCATGGATGGAGCACGGATAAGCCAGGGATAGATGGAGCATGGATGAGCCAGGGATGGATGGAGCATGGATGAGCCAGGGATGGATGGAGCACGGTGAGCCAGGGATGGATGTAGCATGGATGAGCACGGATTGAGCATGGATGAGCACAGATGGAGCATGGATGGAGCACAGATGAGCCAGAGATGGATGGAGCATGGATGAGCCAGGGATGGATGGAGCACGGATGAGCCAAAGATGGATGGAGCATGGATGGAGCACGGATGAGCCAGGGATGGATGGAGCACGGATGAGCCAGGGATGGATGGATGGAGCACGGATGAGCCAGGGATGGATGGAGCATGGATGAGCACAGATGGAGAACGGATTGAGCATGGATGAGCACGGATGAGCCAGGGATGGATGGAGCATGGATGAGCCAGGGATGGATGGAGTATAGATGGGCACATATGGAGAATGGATGGGCACATATGAGCACATGTGGAGCATGGATGGGCATATATGGAGCATGGATGAGCCAGGTATGTAGCATGGATAGGCACAGATCAGCACTGTAGGCACTCCATAGACAACCCACAGCGCTGCTGCACCCGGCTCCCTCCTCTGCTTGCACACTGTACTGATCAGTGCGAGGAGAGGAGCTCCGGTTTGTTGACAAGTGATCGCTCCGTCATTGGACGGAGCGATCACGTTGTAAAGGGCCGCTGTCATTGGCCCTTTACCCTGTTCCGTGACACGCTGGGTCCAGAAGACCCGACAGCCACGGACATTCCCATGTGCGCGCCCCAGGGGGATTCTGTGAGGACTTTCATGGACTCCCTCCCAGAATAAGCCGACAGCACTGTAGCCATCTTTTGGCTATGGCCCGGTAGGCATGTGGTTAAGCGTTTATGGGGAACTGTATTGAATGCTTTTGCAAAATCCAGATACACCACATCCACAGGCCTCCTCCTATCTAGATGGCAGCTCACTTCCTCATAGAATATAAGCAGATTGGTCTGGCAGGAACAATCCTTCATAAAACCATGCTGATTACTACTATTGATACTGGTTTCTTCTGGAAATTATTGAATACCAATCTGTAAAGTCAGAGATATTTAATCCAAGGTTCATCATTGTCAACAAATCTGCATTTTTTTTTTGTTGCAGCTTATTGATTGTCCCACAGAACAGTTTCTGTTTAACATCTGCTCATAATGGGATCCTAAATTGATCACATTCAACAAACATCAGAAAATAACACTATGATTTTGATGATAGTTTACATTTCCTGTTGATAAGGACACAAGTATACAACACATATTTTATTCAAAGACTACAGCTGGGCAGGAAAAGATAACATTTTTAGAAATTAATACAGTGTGTGTACTGCTGATGTCAGGAATAATACAGTGGTTATTTAAACCAATTTCATTTGACTCAGACAAGATCTTAACAAAAATACAAAACAGGCTGAAAACTGTATTTTATGATGAAATGGCCATGCATTCTGTAGCATTCATGGTTGAATGTACAGACACTTTAAAGTAATAGTATTAATTAACGACTGCATGTGAAAAAGAAAAATTCCGTACATATATGTAGCGCCCACCACCTTTAGGTGGGTGCTAATAGGTAGAAGTTAGAAGAAATTACCAGTGCCTTACTATTCTTTGTTTAGGATGTTTGATTTGGGTTAGGGTGGAGCTGTAGAATAGAGGGGGGTGTGACAACCTGCTCTTCACTCTGGGAAACCTCCCTTGCTTCTCCAGAGTAATGTTCTGGAAAGGAGGCGGGTCAGGGACTGAGGGACAGGCAGTGTATATGGCCCTGGTCCAAACATTAATTTGTTTGGGCAGGGGCGGGTACATACATATACACTGAAGTCACATGCTTCCTGGGGGGAGATGGGACGAGAGTTGATCCAGAAAGGCTGCAAGATGTGACCTGCTGGAAGGCCTGGGGGTTCAGAGACCCCAACGCTGGACAGCAAAAGGACTCTAAGCAGAAGGCCTGAGGGTTCAGAGATCTCAGAGCTGGAAGGTTCATTACAGCAAGTTGCACTAAAATCCTGGGAAACAGAACCAGGCATCCCGGCTGGGATGGACCACTATTCAAGAAGCGGGAAGTAGCTGCTAAATGGACAAAGTAGACCGGGGGCACCTGGACTTTCCTGAACTGGCCTGGGAAGAAATCGCAGGAGGTGAGAAAGGCAGGTGAAGCCTGGGACTTCCAGCATTTCAACAGTACCAAATGTCTTTCAGAGGGGCATTGGCCAGTTTGCTAAGGGAAAGGGTTCTATCTACTTATATGGAACAGTAAGAGAGGCAGCTCATACTTCACTGCATCATCTACACATTGCACGCTGCAGCAAAAAGGAATAAATGTTTCTTCTTCAACTGTTGAACTGTGTCTGTGATTACTACATCGGGGTGGAAGAAGCGGGGGTTAAACCATAGGTTAATAAAAATGCTGTAGGGGGTGACCCCTCATAAAAATGTGTCTTTTCCCCTAGCAGTCTGTGCGGGGGAACCGTGGGTGACCCCCGAGACTCTAGAGTTGCCTGGCATGCCAGAGCTAGAGCTCTCTTGGGACAACTTTGGGACTGCCCAATTACAGGATCCTACTCTTGTACAATCCCGTAAAAATGTGAAGGTAAACAATGGGACCCCAGTAGCCCCAGGGCTGGAGAATGTGTTTTCTCATATGGTGGTTAACCATGACATGTTGTATCAGGTTGACAAGATTCGGGATGAGGTTGTGAAACAACTCATGGTGTCTGACCCTTATAGGAAGACAGTGTTGAACCTGGCCCATACACATCCCCTGGGTGGTCACCTGGGCAATAAAAAGACCAAAGAACGTATTTTACAGTTTCTTTTGGCCTGGAATACATGCTGATGTGAGAAACTATTGCGAGTCATGCCCTGAGTGTCAAAAGACAGCCCCTATTCCCCATTACCATAGTCCACTGGTACCAGCTTGACAGGGGGGAGTGGCCTAGCAATGGACAGGTGAGGACGCAAGGCAGCTGAGCTCCTGACCCATGCCGACTCCATACACGCCCCACGCCCAAAACAACCCACATAAGCTGATACCCCTCGGCCGGAGAGGCTCTCTGAAGGCCCTGATTCAACATAAAAGCTAAACAGCTACATAGCTACACAGCTGCCGGACCGTAGCAAAGGCTTTCCTGACTGGTGGGAAGAAAAGCAATTGACTCACTTACAATCACTACATGGCAGCCGGATCCCAGCTTAGGTTTAATAAGCTCAGTGGCGCTGAGTCTGGGTGTACTGTAGCAGCAGAGACGGTGTGGAGCGGCACAGGGTGGTGGATGAGTTTGGACTTCCTGATTCCTGATAGCCTAATGGTGGCAGAGGAGGTGGTGAATACAGCAGCCGATTGGGGGGACCACTATCTAAAGCCCAGACACCCTACCCCGCCAGTGAAGTGTGTATAAGAAAAGATACCGACACAGAAAGCAGCTGAGTGCAGCTGAGTGCTTGGATCTTCCCTGGTCATAGTCTTTACTTTTGGACTCTTCCCAGAAACAGCTGGTGTGAAAGTGGAAGACAACAAAACACCGGGTAATTAGACTGTTTCGCTTTTACCTTGGTCTACCACCGTGGATGTAGAAACGGTGCGATTTCTTATGGTGGAAGAGGCCCATAATATAGAACTTCAGGTCGTTCATACAGAGATACAGTCAATATCAGAAGGTCTTGCAGTGCATAAGACCACAACCAGTGCTCTGGAGCAGCGAGTAGTTGTTCTGGAAAGGGTCAGGAACTCTCACATGGAAATCGCAATAGCCTTTCAACTGCAATTAGAAGATATGGAAGACCGGAGTCACAGAAATAATGGGTATGTAGACTTGGAGGGGGTACAGGTTAAAGTATTGCCAGACCTATCCAAAGCTACGTTAAAATGTAGAGCTATATGACGGCCAGTACTAGATCAAGTGCGCCAGGCTATAGATGGAAATTCCCGATAGCAGTTACAATACGGAAAAATACCTCATCCTTTTCATTGAATACACAGGCAGATCTTCCATAATTATTATTTATTTATAATATATATTTCATGAACATAGATCCCTTCCCGGTCATTAACTAGCTACAGCTGCTCCCACGGACATCAGTCCCCATAAGACAACGTATTCCCAAGTAGACACACTTCCGAAAATAACAGTAGAGGGGGGCTGTTTGGTCCGATATAGATCCTGATATATTTTGAAATGTTAGACTGCCGGGGATATATAGCTGCATTGATATTATGATGTGTAGGCGATTATAATGAATTGATTTATTACACATGATGTATGAATGGGGGGGGGGGGGGGTGGGGGGGGGGAGGGGAGAGAGTCAAGGGGTTCTTAGTCTTGAGTTATTAAAGAAGGGGGGGAATGGGAGGTCTCCAACTTCTACATGTAATCTATCATTTGTGGGCGACTGAACAGGATTAGGATACGATATGGATGTTTGGCCCGATCAGGAGTCCTATTGCCCCTTGTAAGTACCCCCCCCCCCCCAAGCGATCACCTTTAATCACTCCCTAGTGGTAAAATAGAAAGGAAGAAAAATAGATGGGGAGTGGCAGGGACTGATTGATTTGAGGGGGGAAAGGAAGATATAGGCTCCTAGACAGAGAGTGAGATGGGGAAGAATATATAAAGTGGAGAAAACTATCGAATATCTTCCCCTTTCTCCCTTTTTAGTTAAAATAGCATTTTTTTTTTCCCTCGGCAATGTTTTTTTTTGTTTTTTTATATATTAGTATTTATATTGATACTTACCCTTTTGTTTTGTCATCCCCCATCCAGATAATTGTTTATAGCCGGCCGTTACATCATAGTTTCTTGGGGGTGGCGTGGTTTTGGGGGGGGTGTAAGTCCTCCTGTAAGTACTACTTCCCGCATTCCCCCCCCCCCCCCCCCCCCCTATATGTACACGTATATATATATATATATTTATCTTCCTTCAACCATCCATCCCTCTCCTTCCCTTTCCCCTCAACCTATTGACGTATCCATACCTTATAATATTCCACACCTGGGTTTTTAATATGTTTTTAACATGTTTTTAATATGTCTTTAATATGGTCTTATATGGTCTCCTATATTTATGTATCTGTATATGTTTACTAATTTATTAGTTCATATATTTATTTATATGTCTGTATAACCATGTATCTATTTATTTATCTATGTATGTATACGGTTATATATCCACGTATCCATACATAATTTATCCATGTGTGCACATACAGACGCTTGTGTGTGCACTCTACAGATATACGGCCTTTACCACCCTCTTCTACCCCTGTATGCATACATTTGCATCTGTCCATATATACATACTTTGACGTCTCTATCCTGAGTGTACGTCTGCTGTATTATATCTCCCCCTCACCTGATGACAGATGGCATTTTGTCATCTATTACCATACCCTTCCTTCCAAAAATATAGTTCATTTACAATATATACATTTTAAATCCTACATTTCACGTCACCTCCATGTATTTTTCCTCTATATAATTTACCTATCCCCCTCCACATCATCTTTACCACACAGTCCTGGCCCCCTTTTTGTATAGCACTATATTACTATCTAACCTGGTATACACCGTTAATATAGTACCATTTCTGCCACCCTATCTTACAATAGCTTTCCATACACATACCCTTGCCATGCACGTTTTTTTCCCTGTTGCTCCTTTGTGCAGCAATATCATATCCCCTTTTTTCCCAACGCTATTTTATTAATAGTCCCCTGTTACGCTCTTCACTAATCCCCCATTCACGCTATATACCGTTTGCACTGAATCAACAATAATTCATTATTATTATTATTATTTTTATTTTTTTTTTTTATTTTTTTTATTTTTTTTTTATTTTTATTTTCATTATTTTTTTTATTTTTATTTTTTTTATTTATTTTCCTTTTTATTTTTTTTTTTTTTTATTATCTTTCTTTTTTTTTTTTTTATTTTTTATTTTTTTTTTTTTATTTTATTTTTTTTTTATTTTTTATTTTTTTTAACTTCATTTATTTATACTTATTTTTCCTCTCAATTCCACCCTTACATATATATACATATCTTCTACTGTCATATTTTCCTTTCTTTTTTCTCGTCCCTTTCCTTTGTTTTCTGTCTTTCCTCTTCTTTTCCCCTTCTTTTTTCTCCTTTTTCCTCTGCCTTCCCCCTTCTTTTTTTTGTCTTTCCTTCTATACAATTGTACTCCGCCCCTCAGCCAAACCCTTTCCGATCCTATTAATTCAGCCCCCTTCCTTGCCCCCACACTCCCCCTGCTTGAGAAAGGAGCGCCGCTACCCATTCCATCGATAGCGCTGCAAGCTCGGAAACGCGTCGCACATATATGACGTCACGCCCCGGCGCCCAGCATTGTTTGCGGTGCAAGCCTCGTCCCCGCACCTGAGACACGGCCGTGCCTGACACAACATCCTGCCCTAGAACCAGGCTGCACAGAACGATACAGTGTGCTACAGGGCGCAGAACGTCACCACACCTACCACCCTTCTTCCCCTGTCCCCTTCTTCATTCATTTTAAAACTTTTATAATTGCCATAGAGACTTACCTGTTGGTTTTTTTGCCTACACTCCTCCTGTACCACCTGGACCCCACTTGTGATACATTTAAAGGAGCGATATCCATTGGACCCTCCTCCCTGGATTGACGCTACCACTGTACTGGAGGACTATTGCAAGGATACCTACCCCATTTGCTGCACCCATCCTCCTCTCTTCAGGACTCAAAAAGGATGACAGCCTCCTGGAAAAATTCCTGTGACTTGCAGTTCTACCAGCCCTCCATCTACTGAGATCCTCCTGGATGCAACACTCCTTACCTAGATGTGAGTGGATATTGTTTTTATTAATAAATGTCTATATGATATATATTCAGAGGCGCCTCTCTCCTTGTTTTTTTTCTCCAGCTTTTATTGGACCTGGCTTCAGGCCTCTTCGGTGGCAGCCCTGACAACTACATATGCCTTGCTGTGTATACCATATATACACAGTCAGCTGCAAAATACCCCTTCCCCCCCCCCCCACCCCCTGTTTTTTTCCTTTTTTTTTTTCCTGGACTATTGGGAACCTCTGCATAATAACGAGGTACTGTGACTTTGCGCCTTTGTACTAGTTATTTACTATTTTCTGAAGCTTTTTAGTGCTGCTTGCACACGCCATTGTTTTATGCCCCATGTCCGGTCTTAATTTGTTTGATTTGTTCCTATTTGTTTTTATCTACCATTCCAACCACAATTGTTTTATTTTCTTTCCATTGTTTGCTCTGGAATGATGTTTACATAACCACTGTCTATTGTCATTATTGTTTTTATTGCAACTTACCCCCCCCCCCCCCCCCCTCCCGCCTAATCGTATGTTCCCCATCATATAATATCATTAACCGTTTATTATCTGTACAATTTTTTCTTTTTTTTTTTTTTTTTTTTTTTCCCCTTTTTTTTTTTTCTTTTTTTTTTCATTTCATTTCATTTTATACATATTCGCACCATATTCCGCCTTAGACTATTTTATTTTATTTACATATTATTTTTACATATATATATATATATATATATTTTTTTTTTTTTTTTATTATATGCTCCTACTTCTTGGTTTTCGTCCCCCATTGGTCATTATTTACCCCTACCATCAACCCCACTACTTTTATCATCACCCCCTCTTTTAAATATGGATCTTCTTACAGATATAGAGGCCCTCAGGTATAAGACTCTAGAAGACCTCTATTCCACACTGCTCCCCATCACTTTTTCCCAAGGTCTAAAATTATCCGGTGAAAAAAGATATAGTTTATGTGGGAAATTCAAACATCTTGAAAGACTCTTTAAACACACCAACCAACAATGGCTAGATAAGTTCTTTCTAGAAAAATACCTAGCCACTAAAATCTCGCCTAGAGGTTTGAGAGTGACCAAAGAATGCCCCTTCCTCAATTCCAAAAATAAAAAAGAATGGGAAAACATCTCGGAATTTTGCACCTCCAAGTGGATGGAAATCTTAGTGGAACATAGACTACATCTCTTCGAGAAACTTAAAATTGAAATCACTACACTCATCCAAGAAATTACAGCCCAAAATACTGCTGTACCCCTTTCCTGGCTTGACATCCTCAAGAAAAACACCAAGTCTGATGAAGACTCCACAATTAAAACTAAACTAGGTAAATTCAAGCGGGACCTTGATGATTTTAATACAGAACATGTTTTTAACTGGAAACAAAAACCTACATCACACAGTAATAACACACGTCACCTCCCTCCCCCTCTCATTTTAGCTCCTCCCTCTAGGTATTCTCGTGTCCCTCTTCCCCCTCCCCCCTCCCCCACTCAGCCCCCTACCTGCCCATTACCGTTGACACAACATCACCCCCCTCCTCCGCTTATGGGGCTACACCTCCCCAATTTTATCACCAAAAACAGACACCCTACCAAACCCCGTTCTACTCCATCTAACAACATTACTAGTTATTCTTCCACACACCCCACCCCAAAATCCCATCGCTTATTAACTGATCTCTACAAATTTTACAACAGACCATCTTACACTCTCAAAAGCAATAACCATACAGCCATTATTAAAGACACTACACCATCTCCCCATGCGGAATATGGGGACATGGAAGTCCAAGAGAGCCACCACGTTAGTTCCCCTGTGGTCTCATATCCACCATCTACCAATACTGCTCAACAACTTGGTTCTAAAAATACTGTTTTTCCGTGCTCCTCGTCCCATACCCTTTCTCCTCTTCCTTCCCCTTCTTCTTCTTCTTTTTTAGTGCCCAGTCCCCCTCCGGCCAACCCGAGAATGCGAAAAAGAAAATTCACCGGAGAGGCTGTAGAGGGGGACGACGAAAAAAGCTCGCAGGAAACCTCACTGAAAATCCGCAAACTATAAAAATCTTTAATCTTTCTTCACTAAAACTCACAGCAGCTGACACCAGCTTGCTGAGTAGAGGACTCAATTTTGCCCCTGTAAACAAACCCAACCCATTCCTCCTCTTCAAAGACCTCAATAGATACATACGCAACCTAACTTTAAAACGTTTTTTTCAAGCCAAACAGAACAAACCAAGTACCAACCATATCACTCCTCCTCCATCCACTCCACCTCCCCCTGAGAATTTTCTAGAATATGACGGTGATATCATTGACACTATGGAATTCTCCTATGATGAGGAAGAAGATGATATTCTTAATCTTTTTACTCAACACCTAGCCACCTCTCCACCTATAGTACATTCTGCCTTCAAACCGAAGTCAGTCTTTTACCCTGCTCAGTCCAAAGGCCCCTATTTGGAAAGTTTTTATCGTGTTGTATACGCAGACCTCCTCAAACTCTGCCAATCTTCTTCCACCATTCCACCACATAAACACAACATATCCTTTGCAGAAACCAAAGCCCTGGAATCCCTTACGACCAACACTAATGTCATCATCAAATCGGCAGACAAAGGTGGCGGTATAGTCATACTAAATAAAGTGGACTACATTAAGGAGGCACATAGACTATTATCCGATATCACCACATACAAAAAACTGACCAAAGACCCCACCAGCGAATATGCCATTGAGGCTGCTCTTTTAATCCAGTCAGCTTTTGATAATAAAGTAATCAACAAAATGGAAACCTCGTTCCTCCGAAAAAGTTTTTACCAAATCCCTTACTTCTACCATCTTCCAAAAATCCATAAAAGTCTTCAATCCCCTCCTGGTAGACCGATCGTAGCCGCCATGGACAGCGTGACGACTGGCTTTAGCCAGTACATCGATTTATACCTGCAACCCATAGTCCAACAACTGGCATCTTACATTAGAGACGGCACCCACCTACTTGAACTACTAAAACCTTATAGATGGGAACCCTCATATATGTGGCTATCCCTGGACGTCACTTCTCTTTATACTTCCATTCCACACCACTTTGGCCTTTTAGCACTTGAATTTTACCTCGCACAGGACCCCCTTATTAACCACAGACAAGCTGTTTTTATCCTTGAGGCCACCAGTTTCTGCCTAACGCATAACTATTTTAACTTCGATGATGAGTTTTATCTGCAAATTCAAGGTACCGCTATGGGGGCTAATTTTGCACCCTCCTATGCAAATCTGGCTATGGGCTATTGGGAAAAAAACTTCATCTGGCATGACAACCCCTTCTCCCCCAATATTGTTTTTTTCGGGCGATACATTGACGATATCATAATCATCTGGGATGGCCCTGCCCCCTTAATTACCTCCTTCCTAAACCACTGCAATAATAACCCCTATGGACTAGCCTTCACCCATGTGTCCGATCCCACGTCTCTAGCTTTTCTTGATCTTGAACTAAGCCATATGGACTACAATATAATAGCAAAAAATTATATCAAACCGACTGCTGGCAATTCTTATCTCCATTACAGCAGCTGCCATTATCCTAAATGGACACAAAACATACCTAAAGGCCAATTCTGTCGCTTAAGACAGAACTGCACACTAGATAGTGACTACACGGCCTCTAGCATCCTACTAAAGAAGAAATTCGCAGAGAAAAACTACCCTGAGGAACTAGTCGACAAAGCATATACACTCTACGCAAATGGCAAACCTCCTAAAAAGGAGAAGAGTAACATTGACCACTCTAGCAGATTTATCACCACGTTCAATTTCCAGTACAAAAAAATGGAGAATATCTTCAAAAAACACTGGGGAATCCTCCTACAGGACCCTCTCCTTAGAAACAGCATCCCGTCTATACCCAGGATCACTTATCGGAGAGCACCCAACCTCAAAAACAAAATCGCCCAGAGCAAATTGAAAACCACACTCCCCAACATCACTCCATCAGTCCTCATACCCCTTGTCGGGATGTATCAGTGCAAAAAAAGCCGCTGTAAGACGTGCTCCTTCGTACTACATGGCCAAAAATCGTTTTTCTCCAAAGGCAAAACATACATGCTAGACCAATTTTCCAATTGTTCTTCTGACTTTGTCGTATACGGCCTAACATGCCCATGTGGCCTAATATACGTGGGACGAACCATATGCCCTCTCAGACAACGCTTCGGACAACATCGCAGGCTCATAGAAGGTGGGAGAGACCAACATAGCGTCCCAAGACATTTTGCAGAACACCACCAAAAGTCCACCACAGGTTTAAGAGTTTGGGTCATAGAACAAATTTCGAAGACTTTCACCCCCGCTGAACGCTTCAAAAAACTATGCGCCAGAGAGACATTCTGGATATATTCCCTTGACGTTCTCTCCCCCGGTGGCCTAAACGAAGGAATCGAGGTCGCCACTATACTATGATATCCCCACTGCCATAAGTCTATCACTGTTTACCCCAAAAAAATACTATGAGCATCAGCTATTTATTTCATTTTATTTTATTTTATTTCTTCATTTTAGTATTTTATTTTCCTTTTTTCCTTTTTTCCATTTTTTAGTCTCTTTTTTCTTTTTCCTTCTCCCCATATTACCAGCTTTTATTGTCTTCCCTATACATCCATATACTTATGTATGCATTTATATATATATTCAAAAGTTTTATATATATTGCTTGTTTTTCCTCCCCTCTCCTCTCCCCTCCCTTTTCCCCCCCCCCCCCCCCCCCCCCCCCCCCCCCCCCCCCTTCGTTATATATTAGTATTTATATTGATACTTACCTTTTTGTTTTGTCATCCCCCATCCAGATAATTGTTTATAGCCGGCCGTTACATCATAGTTTCTTGGGGGTGGCGTGGTGGTCCTCCTGTAAGTACTACTTCCCGCATTCCCCAACCCCCCCCCCCCCCCCCCCTTTCCCCCCCCCCCCCCCCTATATGTACACGTATATATATATATATATTTATCTTCCTTCAACCATCCATCCCTCTCCTTCCCTTTCCCCTCAACCTATTGACGTATCCATACCCTATAATATTCCACACCTGGGTTTTTAATATGTTTTTAACATGTTTTTAATATGTCTTTAATATGGTCTTATATGGTCTCCTATATTTATGTATCTGTATATGTTTACTAATTTATTAGTTCATATATTTATTTATATGTCTGTATAACCATGTATCTATTTATTTATCTATGTATGTATACGGTTATATATCCACGTATCCATACATAATTTATCCATGTGTGCACATACAGACGCTTGTGTGTGCACTCTACAGATATACGGCCTTTACCACCCTCTTCTACCTCTGTATGCATACACTTGCATCTGTCCATATATACATACTTTGACGTCTCTATCCTGAGTGTACGTCTGCTGTATTATATCTCCCCCTCACCTGATGACAGATGGCATTTTGTCATCTATTACCATACCCTTCCTCCCAAAAATATAGTTCATTTACAATATATACATTTTAAATCCTACATTTCACGTCACCTCCATGTATTTTTCCTCTATATAATTTACCTATCCCCCTCCACATCATCTTTACCACACAGTCCTGGCCCCCTTTTTGTATAGCACTATATTACTATCTAACCTGGTATACACCGTTAATATAGTACCATTTCTGCCACCCTATCTTACAATAGCTTTCCATACACATACCCTTGCCATGCGCGTTTTTTTCCCTGTTGCTCCTTTGTGCAGCAATATCATATCCCCTTTTTTCCCAACGCTATTTTATTAATAGTCCCCTGTTACGCTCTTCACTAATCCCCCATTCACGCTATATACCGTTTGCACTGAATCAACAATAATTCATTATTATTATTATTTTTATTATTTTTATTTTTTTTTATTTATTTTTTTTTATTTTATTTTTTTTTTTTATTTTTTTTATTATTTTTATTTTTTTTTTTATTCTTTTTTTTTTTTTTTATTTTTATTTTTTTTTTTTTTTATTTTTTATTTTTTTTTTTTTTATTTTTTTTTTATTTTCCTTTTTAACTTCATTTATTTATACTTATTTTTCCTCTCAATTCCACCCTTACATATATATACATATCTTCTACTGTCATATTTTCCTTTCTTTTTTCTCGTCCCTTTCCTTTGTTTTCTGTCTTTCCTCTTCTTTTCCCCTTCTTTTTCCTCCGTTTTCCTCTGCCTTCCCCCTTTTTTTGTCTTTCCTTCTATACAATTGTACTCCGCCCCTCAGCCAAACCCTTTCCGATCCTATTAATTCAGCCCCCTTCCTTGCCCCCACACTCCCCCTGCTTGAGAAAGGAGCGCCGCTACCCATTCCATCGATAGCGCTGCAAGCTCGGAAACGCGTCGCACATATATGACGTCACGCCCCGGCGCCCAGCATTGTTTGCGGTGCAAGCCTCGTTCCCGCACCTGAGACACGGCCGTGCCTGACACAACATCTTGCCCTAGAACCAGGCTGCACAGAACGATACAGTGTGCTACAGGGCGCAGAACGTCACCACACCTACCACCCTTCTTCCCCTTTCCCCTTCTTCATTCATTTTAAAACTTTTATAATTGCCATAGAGACTTACCTGTTGGTTTTTTTGCCTACACTCCTCCTGTACCACCTGGACCCCACTTGTGATACATTTAAAGGAGCGATATCCATTGGACCCTCCTCCCTGGATTGACGCTACCACTGTACTGGAGGACTATTGCAAGGATACCTACTCCATTTGCTGCACCCATCCTCCTCTCTTCAGGACTCAAAAAGGATGACAGCCTCCTGGAAAAATTCCTGTGACTTGCAGTTCTACCAGCCCTCCATCTACTGAGATCCTCCTGGATGCAACACTCCTTACCTAGATGTGAGTGGATATTGTTTTTATTAATAAATGTCTATATGATATATATTCAGAGGCGCCTCAGAATTAAAGCATGTATAATAATAATATAATAATATACCTGTAAATGCCCACTCCGACCACTGATGGACTCCTCTTCTCTCCCTAACCCCTCTCTCTCGCTCCACTTTCGGACAAAAAATACATTATGTTTCGATTATTTTGAATATGTGGGGCAAGGAGGCTATGGTAGACTGGAGACAATAATAACAATTTGAAAAGGGTGTGAATCAAGCTTGTGTTATGTTATTTTGATATGTTTGGGAGCTGGCAGGGATCACTAAGAGTGCTCCTCAGCCCGGCCGTTCTTGGGCTACTTCCCCTGGTTAGGTCTAGCACCTAGACTTAGAAGGCAGGGTGTGTTTAAAAGCAAATTGCTTAGGTGACCCTTGAGGTGGGCTATAGGACAGAGCCCACCCCAGAGTGCCACAGTTCGTTTTTCTGGGGGGGGGTTTTCTTCCCTTCTCCTCTCTCTTCCTCTCCTTACCCCCCACGCCCACAGGCTGTACCCCAACCCTCTGTTCTCGAGTCTACCCTTGGTGTGGAGTACCTAGTGGTGGAGTATAGAAAATTAATAATCTCTCTATATGTCCCTTAATACTAGGGGACTAAACACCCCCGAAAAGAGATGAATACTTCTTCAAGAATTAAAACGACAACAGGTTGACATCGCATTTCTCCAAGAAACCCATTTCAGAGAGCGTAGTCACACTATGCTTGGAAACGGGTTCTTTCCAGTAGTTTACCATGCCACTAATCCTGCTTCCAAGTCTCGAGGGGGGGCCATTTTGATTTTGGTAGACCGAGAAAATAATAACAATTTGAAAAGGGCGTGAATCGAGCTTGTGTTATGTTATTTTGATATGTTTGGGAGCTGGCAGGGATCACTAGGAGTGCTCCTCAGCCCGGCCGTTCTTGGGCTACTTCCCCTGGTTAGGTCTAGCACCTAGACTTAGAAGGCAGGGTGTGTATAACCACTACAATACAGGGCACTTTCGCCCCCTTCCTTCCCAGACCAATTTTCAGCTTTCATCGCTCTCGCACTTTCAATGACAATTGCGCGGTCATGCAATGCTCTACCCAAATGAAATTTTTTATCATTTTGTTCGCACAAATAGAGCTTTAGTTTGGCGGTATTTATTCACGACTCCGGTTTTTATTTTTTGCGATAAAAGCGAAAAAATTTCGGAAATTTCGAAAAAAAACAATATTTTCTCCTTTCTTTTTTTAAACGAAATCCAATAAAATCTAATTTTGTCATAAATTTAAGCCAAAATGTATTCTGCTACATGTTTTCAGTAAAAAAAATTCCGTTAAGTGTATAATAATTGGTTTGCGTGATCACGGACATATGTACGCAAATGATCATGTACAGATGTGTGCAGGTGATCACGGACATATGTGTGCAGATAATCATTGGCACATGTTATTTTACTGGGACATATGTGGGGGACATGTGTTTTTTATTATTTGGGGACATGTGTTTTTATTTGGGGACATGTGTGTTTTGGGGACATGTATGTTTTGGGGACATGTGTGTTTTACTGTGTTGGTGACACTAGACTGGTGATCAGTGAGTAAAAAAAACAGCTAATACTCACTGATCACCAGCCGGCTGCAGCGATCAGCTCTCCTCTCCTCAGCGACGACTTCCGTGTGAGGAGAGGAGAGCCGATTGCCTAGCAACCGGCTGTTTTGTTACATCACATGACGGCTGTGATTGGACACGGCCGTCATGTGATCAGGAGGGCCAATTACAGAGCCCTCCTGCCGATCCGAGATGTGCCGTGTCCGGGTGACACGAGCGCATTGGGATCGCGCCGCTGAGCGGGCACGCGTGCGCGCGATCCCCCTACTTCTGATGGACGTTCAGGAACGTCTGATCAGAAGTAGGCGGCTCCCACCCGGGCCGTATATATACAGTAGCCGGGTGGGAAGTAGTTAAAAGCAAATTGCTTAGGTGACCCTTGAGGTGGGCTATAGGACAGAGCCCACCCCAGAGTGCCACAGTTCGTTTTTCTGGGGGGGGCGGTTTCTTCCCTTCTCCTCTCTCTTCCTCTCCTTACCCCCCACGCCCACAGGCTGTACCCCAACCCTCTGTTCTCGAGTCTACCCTTGGTGTTGAGGACCTAGTGGTGGAGTATAGGAAATGGATAATCTCTCTATATGTCCCTTAATACTAGGAGACTAAACACCCCCGAAAACAGATGAATACTTCTTCAAGAATTAAAACCACAACAGGTTGACATCGCATTTCTCCAAGAAACCCATTTCAGAGAGGGTAGTCTCCCTATGCTTGGAAACGGGTTCTTTCCAGTAGTTTACCATGCCACTAATCCTGCTTCCAAGTTTCGAGGGGTGTCCATTTTGATTTTGGTAGACCAGAGAAAATAATAACAATTTGAAAAGGGCGTGAATCAAGCTTGTGTTATGTTATTTTGATATGTTTGGGAGCTGGCAGGGATCACTAGGAGTGCTCCTCAGCCCGGCCGTTCTTGGGCTACTTCCCCTGGTTAGGTCTAGCACCTAGACTTAGAAGGCAGGGTGTGTTTAACCACTACAATACAGGGCACTTTCGCCCCCTTCCTTCCCAGACCAATTTTCAGCTTTCAGCGCTCTCGCACTTTCAATGACAATTGCGCGGTCATGCAATGCTCTACCCAAATGAAATTTTTATCATTTTGTTCGCACAAATAGAGCTTTAGTTTGGCGGTATTTATTCACGACTCCGGTTTTTATTTTTTGCAATAAAAGCGAAAAAATTACGAAAATTTTGAAAAAAAACAATATTTTCTCCTTTCTTTTTTAAACGAAATCCAATAAAATCAAATTTTGTCATAAATTTAAGCCAAAATGTATTCTGCTACATGTTTTCAGTAAAAAAAATTCCGTTAAGTGTATAATAATTGGTTTGCGTGATCACGGACATATGTACGCAAATGATCATGTACAGATGTGTGCAGGTGATCACGGACATATGTGTGCAGATAATCATTGGCACATGTTATTTTCCTGGGACATATGTGGGGGACATGTGTTTTTTATTATTTGGGGACATGTGTTTTTATTTGGGGACATGTGTGTTTTGGGGACATGTATGTTTTGGGGACATGTGTGTTTTACTGTGTTGGTGACACTAGACTGGTGATCAGTGAGTAAAAAAACAGCTAATACTCACTGATCACCAGCCGGCTGCAACGATCAGCTCTCCTCTCCTCAGCGACGACTTCCGTGTGAGGAGAGGAGAGCCGATTGCCTAGCAACCGGCTGTTTGCTTACATCACATGACGGCTGTGATTGGACATGGCCGTCATGTGATCAGGAGGGCCAATTACAGAGCCCTCCTGCCCATCCGAGATGCGCCATGTCCGGGTGACACGAGCGCATCGGGATCGCGCCGCTGCGCGGGCAGGCGTGCGCACGATCCCCCTACTTCTGATGGACGTTCAGGAACGTCCGATCAGAAGTAGGCGGCTCCCACCCGGCCGTATATATACAGTGGCCGGGTGGGAAGTAGTTAAAAGCAAATTGCTTAGGTGACCCTTGAGGTGGGCTATAGGACAGAGCCCACCCCAGAGTGCCACAGTTCGTTTTTCTGGGGGGGGGGGTTTTCTTCCCTTCTCCTCTCTCTTCCTCTCCTTACCCCCCACGCCCACAGGCTGTACCCCAACCCTCTGTTCTCGAGTCTACCCTTGGTGTTGAGGACCTAGTGGTGGAGTATAGGAAATGGATAATCTCTCTATATGTCCCTTAATACTAGGAGACTAAACACCCCCGAAAACAGATGAATACTTCTTCAAGAATTAAAACCACAACAGGTTGACATCGCATTTCTCCAAGAAACCCATTTCAGAGAGGGTAGTCTCCCTATTATTGGAAACGGGTTCTTTCCAGTAGTTTACCATGCCACTAATCCTGCTTCCAAGTCTCGAGGGGTGTCCATTTTGATTTTGGTAGACCAGAGAAAATAATAACAATTTGAAAAGGGCGTGAATCAAGCTTGTGTTATGTTATTTTGATATGCTTGGGAGCTGGCAGGGATCACTAGGAGTGCTCCTCAGCCCGGCCGTTCTTGGGCTACTTCCCCTGGTTAGGTCTAGCACCTAGACTTAGAAGGCAGGGTGTGTTTAACCACTACAATATAGGGCACTTTCGCCCCCTTCCTTCCCAGACCAATTTTCAGCTTTCAACGCTCTCGCACTTTCAATGACAATTGCGCGGTCATGCAATGCTCTACCCAAATGAAATTTTTATCATTTTGCTCGCACAAATAGAGCTTTAGTTTGGCGGTATTTATTCACGACTCCGGTTTTTATTTTTTGCGATATAAGCGAAAAAATTTCGAAAATTTTTTAAAAAAACTATGTTTTCTCCTTTCTTTTTTAAACGAAATCCAATAAAATCAAATTTTGTCATAAATTTAAGCCAAAATGTATTCTGCTACATGTTTTCAGTAAAAAAAATTCCGTTAAGTGTATAATAATTGGTTTGCGTGATCACAGACATATGTACGCAAATGATCATGTACAGATGTGTGCAGGTGATCACGGACATATGTGTGCAGATAATCATTGGCACATGTTATTTTCCTGGGACATATGTGGGTGACATGTGTTTTTTATTATTTGGGGACATGTGTTTTTATTTGGGGACATGTGTGTTTTGGGGACATGTATGTTTTGGGGACATGTGTGTTTTACTGTGTTGGTGACACTAGACTGGTGATCAGTGAGTAAAAAAACAGCTAATACTCACTGATCACCAGCCGGCTGCAGCGATCAGCTCTCCTCTCCTCAGCGACGACTTCCGTGTGAGGAGAGGAGAGCCGATTGCCTAGCAACCGGCTGTTTGCTTACATCACATGACGGCTGTGATTGGACACGGCCGTCATGTGATCAGGAGGGCCAATTACAGAGCACAGCTATGAGTAAGCACTAGTTGTGGTGCGAAACGCGTCAGCTCTGTACCCCCCTTTTGTGCCGTGTATGGATTGCAGTGTTTTTTGCTTTTAAATAAACTTTTTGGATTTTATTTTCTCGGTGTCCGGAGTTCTTCCTTTTTTGATTTCCAATCATTGTGCTATTAGCCAGCACCTGGGGCTCCCACACAGGAGCAGGAGCATTCGCTTGGGAAGGAGAGTCTTGGAGCGGTGGTTGTTTGTTTCACATGATGGCTGTGATTGGACACGGCCATCATGTGATCAGGAGGGCCAATCACAGAGCCCTCCTGCCGATCCGAGATGCGCCATGTCCGGGTGACACGAGTGCATCGGGATCGCGCCGCTGCGCGAGCAGGCGTGCGTGCGATCCCCCTACTTCTGATGGACGTTCAGGAACGTCCGATCAGAAGTAGGCGGCTCCCACCCGGCCGTATATATACAGTAGCCGGGTGGGAAGTAGTTAAACGCAAATTGCTTAGGTGACCCTTGAGGTGGGCTATAGGACAGAGCCCACCCCAGAGTGCCACATTTCGTTTTTCTGGGTTTTTTTTTTCTTCCTTTCTCCTCTCTCTTCCTCTATTTACCCCCCACGCCCACAGGCTGTACCCCAACCCTGTGTTCTTGAGTTTACCCTTAGTGTTGAGGACCAAGTGGTGGAGTATAGGAAATGGATAATATCTCTATATGTCCCTTAATACTAGGAGACTAAACACCCCCGAAAACAGATGAATACTTCTTCAAGAATTAAAACGACAACAGGTTGACATCGCATTTCTCCAAGAAACCCATTTCAGAGAGGGTAGTCTCCCTAAATAAATAAATAATAACAATTTGAAAAGGGCGTGAATCAAGCTTGTGTTATGTTATTTTGATATGTTTGGGGGCTGGCAGGAATCACTAGGAGTGCTCCTCAGCAGGGCCATTCTTGGGCTACTTCCCCTGGTTAGGTCTAGCACCTAGACCTAAAAGGCAGGCTGTGTTTAAAAGCAAATTGCTTAGGTGACCCTTGAGGTGGGCTATAGGATTAAGCCCACCCCAGAGTGCCACAGTTCGTTTTTCTGGGGGTTTTTTTCTTCCCTTCTCCTCTCTCTTCCTCTCCTTACCCCCCACGCCCACAGGCTGTACCCCAACTCTCTTTTCTCGAGTCTACCCTTGGTGTGGAGGACCTAGTGGTGGAGTATAGGAAATGGATAATCTCTCTATATGTCCCTTAATACTAGGGGACTAAACATCCCCGAAAAGAGATGAATACTTCTTCAAGAATTAAAACGACAACAGGTTGACATCGCATTTCTCCAAGAAACCTATTTCAGAGAGGGTAGTCTCCCTATACCTGGAAACAGGTTCTTTCCAGTAGTTTACCATGCCACTAATCCTGCTTCCAAGTCTCAAGGGGTGTCCATTTTGATTTTGAGTAAAGTACCATGGATATGTGTAGAATCCCGTATAGATGTAGGGGGCCCATACCTATTTTTGCATGGCACAATAGGAAGGATTAAAGGGACCTTGGCCTCCTTTTACACCCTGAATGTACAACAAGGTGTCTTTTTTAGGAAAACTATAAGTAAACTTGTGGTATTCTCAGAAGGTCAGTTGATTATGGGGGGAGATCTTAATGTCTCAGTGCCTTTGGGCATATGGAAACGAATCCTTCAATCACTTCATGGAACGAGATTAGTAGACCTATGGTGCATTCTACATCCGGGAGAGAGAGATTACTCTTTCTTTTCCCCAGTATATAAGTTATACTCTCGCATTGACTTTTATTTCATCCCCACAATCAACTGCATTCAGTAATTTAAATCACAATCGGGTCAATTACTTGGTCAGACCATGCACCAATACTATACCAATACTTATGAAATATAATATCTTCGACCCTAGCTACCGCAACCTGACAATGTGGAAACTTAATGAAGGTCTCCTACAGGATCAGGAGGTTATGGAGGACATCAGAAGAGAGGTGATATGGTTTTTCTAGACCAATGACACTCTGGGATGTAATCCTGGTGTGATCTGGGAGGCTCACAAAGCAGTGATTCGGGGTGTCCTGATTAAACATGAGGCTAGGATTAAATGGGAAATAGAGGGAAACTAACATCTAGTCTAGCGGTAATACATTGATTAAAAACAATTCATAAATACACCTCTTTCTCAGAGATAGAAAGAGATCTTCTGATGGCATGTAGACAGGGACCGGATTTGCTGCTTTATAAAGCTCAAAAGTCCATACAGATGGGGCGTAAACAATCTTACGAATCCGGTAATCAATGTGGTAGATTATTAGCTCGAACACTATGGGAGCAACAATCAATGACCAGCGATTATGGTAGCGGGGAGAAGAAAACTCACCTTACCTAAACAAATAGCCCAGAAATTTGCAGATTTTTATTAATCACTTTATAATTTGCAACAGGACAATAGATGAATACAATATAATGGATGAATACCTAACATCCTCTGGTATGCCTGGTTTAACAAGCATGATGTAGAAAGAACTGGATTTACCCATTACCTTAGAGGAATTACAGAAGACAGTAAACTCATCAAAGCCTGGTAAAGCACCGGGCCCAGATGGCTTCACTGTATACTATTATAAACAACTAATGTCGATATATTCCACGAGCGGGCGCAATTTTGAAGTGTGGCATGTTGGGTATCAATTTACCTTGGCATAATGTTATCTTTCACAATATAAAAAAAATTGGGCTAACTTTATTGTTGTTTTATTTTTTAATTTAAAAAAGTGTATTTTTTCAAAAAAAGTGCGCTTGTAAGACTGATGCGCAAATACGGTGTGACAGATAGTATTGAAAAAACTGACATTTTATTCTCTAGGGTGTTAGAAAATATATATATATATATATATATATATATATATCATGTTTGGGGGTTCTACATAATTTTCTAGCAAAAAAAATGATATTAACTTGTAAACAACAAGTGTAAAAATGAGGATCGGGCTGAAGTGGTTAATCCGATACCTGTTGTATCGGGCCAGGCATCCTTAGTGTAGCAGGGGGGCCGGGCAGCCTCATACTTATGTGAGGCGGCGGAGGCAGTTACAAGCATCGATCCCCCCCTTACAGCTTTTCTGACAGCCGCTTCTCCCCCTCTCCCTCCTGTGGCTGTCAGCTGCTTTATTGAAAGGCTATACAGGGGGATCAGTGCTTGTAACTGCCCCCGCCGCCGCACCGATCACAACTGATTATGCCCTGTGTGTTCCTCCAGCTCCTAGGTCCTCCTCTGGCTTCCGGTGTCCTCCTCCCTCTCTCCGTCTCCTCCTCTGGGTCCCCCTCTGGACTCTATCCATTCATAACTGAGCATCGTAAACTATGTTTACAATGTTTCCGTTTATGAATGGGGAGGAGCCTCTGTCTCCTGTGCATTCATCTTCAGTGCAACTGAGGCTGCAGAAAAAGGGACTGGGAAATCTCTGTCCTCAGTCCCTTTCTCTGTCTCAAAGGTGAGATGTCAGCGGTTTGTTTAGACCACTGAGATCTCACCAAAGCCCCCCCCCCCCCCCCCCCCCCAACAGGGCTGATTAAAAAAAGAAAAAAAAAAGAGAATAATAAATAATTAAAGTTTACAATTTAAAAATAATAAAAAATAAATAAAACACTGACACTGTTCACTCCCCCCTTTCTCCACCCCAAAAATAAAGCATTGTAGAAAGATATAAATTGTAAATAATAATAAATAAATAAATTGTAAAAAATAAAATTGTAAAAAAAAAAAACTACGTCCACGCCTCATCAGTGCCCATCAGTGCCACCTATCATGCCCATCAGTGCTGCATATTAGTGCCACTATCACAGGACATTAAAAAAAGTATCGGTAATCGGACAGTTTTCACTTTGCATGTGGGTCATGTGAGAGGAGGGCTCTAGTGACTATCAGGAAGGAGTATTACATGATGGAATTGGTTGTCTAAGATATATACCAAAGGAAGGAGGAACAAATAAGAGGAATACCCCAGAGGATCAACCACTGTCACATGTGTTTTTATTAAGCCTTAAGGTAAGGGCACATCCGGTGAAGGGTCGCACAAGGAGTGATTTGTCGCATGTACAGAGGTGCATCAAACTGAAGAGCTTCGGTCTATAGCATTTCACCTTTATTCACATACATTGGACTATTATATTGTTCATATTAACTATAGATTGGGCTATTCATCATTAATTAATTGTTTTTAAGAACATTGTTTAATTATTGCATTGATTAATTGGAAGGCCGGGTACCGGCCTGAAGTTATGGGAGGAGCCCGGAGGGTATTTAAGCAGCCCAAAGGCCGCCGGTCTTTGTCGGTTTCCTGTGCGTGATATCTGATACGTCAGACATCTAGGACCGACTCGTTCGAGACAAGCGCTGTTGGTGCCGGTTCGTGAGCTCCGTTTTTCGTCAGTCCGTCTCCTCTTGTTGCAGTCCCGCGTTCCGTGTTCGTAAGTCGTGTTGTCCCTTCGTGTCGCACTCGTGTCGCCGAGTCGCAGTTTCGTACAAAGAGTCTGGTTCGGCTGTCGCAGGTAGGGCTTCGGCTCCCATGTTTTACGTTCTCATGCACTGCTTATCATGTCACTAAACTGTGGTCTGCGTAGCTCACGAACCACGCGCTGCTTGTCTCGAAACCTAAACACTTACTCGCACGTTTTTGGTTGTACACGATCGGGAGCCATCTAGCGGCACGCACATTCAGGGCCGCCCGCCACTACACTCCGACCGATGCCGCATCCGGCACTCAAGGGTTCCCCTTACGCGGTCGTGCTATGCAGTCTTCGAATCGTTCAAACATGACTCACGCACGGGTGCCGTTCGCACTCACACGCATCGTTCATGTCCTGTCATTGTTCAAATCGGTTGCGCCAGCAAGTGTGCCGAATCGCTATTTGCATTCCGAATCGCTGTTGGCATGTTAATTGTACGAATCACTTCGACCGTGTCGAAACATTTCACGTATTAGCATGACAATCATTTCATCATTTCAAACATGGCTAACGTATCAGGCCATTCGGTCATGCTAAATCATTTCGCATCAGTTAAACAGGGCGTTCATGCTATCGTTTCGATCCTGGTCCGGTCGCATCCGTAGATGCGCTGCTCGGGGTGATCCAGACGCACGACTACCCGGCCTCATTTCGATACATGCGCCAAGGGCGGAATCGCATCACTGGTTGCGTACATTCTTGATTCTTGCCCCTGTCATGGTATGTCATTTCTGTCACCTTACCACGCCCGGCATGAATGCAGTCACTTCCCCGCACTAATTTGTGTCGGCGTGCCCTAGGCCCGGCCTCATTTCAATACATGCGCCAAGGGCGGAATCGCATCACTGGTTGCGTACATTCCTGATTCTTGCCCCTGTCATGGTATCTCATTTCTGTCACCTTACCACGCCCGGCATGAATGCAGTCACTTCCTCGCACTAATTCGTGTCGGCGTGCCCTAGGCCGGCCTCATTTCAATACATGCGCCAAGGGCGGAATCGCATCAGTGGTTGCGTACATTCCTGATTCTTGCCCCTGTCATGGTATGTCATTTCTGTCACCTTACCACGCCCGGCATGAATGCAGTCACTTCCCCGCACTAATTCGTGTCGGCGTGCCCTAGGCCCGGCCTCATTTCAATACATGCGCCAGGGGCGGAATCGCAAAAAAAAAAAAAAAAAAAAGAGATTTTGATTCTTGTCCTTGTCATGTTATATCATTTCTATGTCACCTTACCACGCCCCGGCGTTAATTGGTCACCTGCCTGTACGAATTCGCGCCGGCGTGCCCTAGGCCGGCCGCATTTCTACAAAAAAAAAAAAAAAAAAAAAGCTTGGAGTCGGACCCGGTGGCAGCTGGATGTCACAGTTCGGCCTCAGCGTACCCAGGCAGTTGGCCTCATTTCACGGTTGCCTCATTTCTGTACGTGCTCCAGAGTCCGGCTCACAGTCACCCCCATACGGTACGAACGGGCCGGGCCCTGTCACGGGAAGTTCATTTCAGTTAAGGCAACATGTCAAGTCAGTCATTCGTGTTGTTATCTGTCATTTGATTCCACAGCGGTCTCGGCAGTCGACTTAAGTCACTATCGCCTGTTGTTATCATCTACGTTGGGTTCCGTCGCTCTGGACGGCAGCAGTTTCAGGCTCTTAAATAGGTACTTTCTCTCACACTCTCTCAGGTCAGTCGGATTCAGTAGGTCCACCTGCACCAGCTTGATCAGGGTTCCAGCAGTAAAAAAAAAAAAAAAAAAAAACGCAGGGGCACGGGGGGCTCCTGCTTTCTCATGGCAGGTACGTATACCATAGGTGACACGTCCAAACTCATTTCTTGTCACCTCTTTATAGGCCCAGCCTGCAGACACGTGACCAGTCTACTAAGTAACGGGTCTTGGCAGCCGCCATGTCATCAGTCGGCAGCGATGACCTCACCACCCCGCTATCCCCGGCTTCAGCCTCCGAGGCTGGCAGTGTCCAGTCTCTTAGGGCATGGACAATTCCCAGGCTGTCCGCCGAGCTGAGGCGCAGAGGGATACCCTTCTCGTCCGCGGCCAGGAAGGCGGAGCTATTCAGGCTCCTCTTCCCACCACCGGCCGCAGCAGGCCCCAGCAGGCGTCTCTGGAATCTATTTCAGCCGCCGTCGCTCAGCTACACACCCTCGTGTCTTCCCTGTCTTCCTCGATCGTTGAGGTCCAGGACAGGGTGTCTCGCCTGGAGACCAGCCCGGCTGCCACGGTTCCGGACCCTGCGGTGCACCGGCCGCAGGTAGTGAGCTTGCCACGACTACCGTTCACCCTTCCCACCTGGTGCCACCCAGCGTAAGGAAGGACATTTTAGAGGGCAGAGACGTTAACCTGGCCTCACTCATGATCTCGGTCCATGACTTGGCCGAGAACAAGGCCTACACCTGGGGGGGACGTCTCGGTGGTTTTGAAAGCAAAGGATCTGAGGCTCAACAGAAAGCTCACGGTGCCCGAGTTCACGCTCGCCTTCGGCATGTTCAGGGACGTGCTGTGCTCAGCCTCCCCCGGCAGAAGGGAGGAACTGGACCTCTACCTCCATTTGATCGTAGACCTGGGCCACAAATACGGTGGCTCAGCGTTCTACGATTATCATCGGTCCTTCTCGGCCAAAGCCGCGGCCAGATTTTTACAGTTTCATTTGACAACGGACTGGAGCGTAGTGGACACGGAGTTGTTCTGCCGCCACTTCGCGGGTCTACGCTCCCCGCTATGTGCTGTCTGTCAGTCAGCGTCCCACACCACGGTCTGGTGTGCCAACATAGCCTCTGTCCATCCGATAGCTAGCACGGCCTCCACCAGCACGAACCAGACTCAGCAGGCCCCGGCGCAAGGGCAGAAGGTGGACAAGTTGGGACGTCCGGTGCGGATGGTTGGGGGAGCCGCCATTTGCAACAATTTCAATTACGGCTCCTGCAATTTCAGCCAGTGCCGGCTCTTGCACGTTTGCACCCTATGCCAGA
The DNA here is from genome assembly GCA_028564925.1 of Lithobates sylvaticus. Classification (NCBI taxonomy): domain Eukaryota; kingdom Metazoa; phylum Chordata; class Amphibia; order Anura; family Ranidae; genus Lithobates; species Lithobates sylvaticus. The sequence goes on along the minus strand of CM053029.1, from coordinate 454,482,256 downwards.
GGGCGCACCCCAGGATCCTATGTGAGGTCAAACAGAAGAAACCGTGACTAAGCCGGGTCAATGTCCTTTGGCTCGATGTTTACTTGACCTCACACCCCACTCCGTCACTCGCCAGCTACCTCATCCGGGGTTTCACCGATGGGTTTCATACCAGGCTCATCACCCTGCCCCACTCCACCCACGAATGTCCGAACCTACGCTCAGCAGCAACAGATGAGCCAGCGATTGACGTCCTTCTGCAGACGGAGTTGGATCGGGACTTCATGATAGGCCCGTTCAGTCAGTCTCCCTTTAGCATCTGGAGGGTTAGCCCTATCGGGCTTGTACAGGGGAAATTTTCAAATAAAAAACGTCTGGTGTATGATCTGTCAGCGCCTCATTCTTCCGTCGTTCCCAGTCTCAACTCGCTCATCCCCTCCGAGGAGTTCTCACTGAAGTATACTTCGGTAGACATGGCTATCCAGGCCATTCTCAGGGCGGGGGTGGGTGCTTGGCTCTCGAAGGCGGACATATCCGACGCCTTCAAGCTGCTGCCCATTCATCCTTCCCTGTGGTGCTGGCACGGCATCAAGTGGAGGGAGCAATATTGTTTCGCGACCAAATTGACCTACAGGTCTAAGAGTAGTCCTTGGCTATTTGACAAGTTTGCGGAGACCCTGGCGTGGATCCTTCTCCATGAGGCACAGTGCCACGAGGTCATCCATTATTTGGATGACTCCCTGCTGATAGAACCGCCCGGGGCTCCCCCAGGGGACCTGGGAAAGTTGAGGACGGTTTTCGACAATCTGAACGTCCCCATAGCGGAGCACAAGGTTGACGGCCCGGCACACAAGATCACGTTCTTGGGCATCGACCTTGACACGCTTGCCATGCAGGCCAGCCTTCCCGCGGATAAGTTGGACCGTATCAGGACGGTCCTGCGAGAGTTCACCCGGGTGGGGGGATGTACTCAGAAGCAACTTCAGTCTCTCTTCGGGATGCTGAACTTCGCTGTGAGGATCATCCCCCAGGGCCGCTCCTTCGTGTCCCGGTTATTGGTCTTCCTGTCCTACACTCAGGACCCAGACCAGGTCGTCAGGCTGGATTCTGCAGCCAGGGCAGATCTGGCCATGTGGGAACACTTTCTTAGCAATTGGAACGGTGTGTCCCTGTTCATCCCAGTCGTGTCCACGCAGTCACCTCAGGTGGTGACCGATGCGGCGGCATCCACAGGATGCGCCGCCATTTTTGGCCATTTGTGGTTCGCCGCCCCTTGGCCTCCTCAAGCACTAGCCACACCAGGCTTCACTACCACGTCAGCCCTCTTTGAGCTCTTCCCCATCGTAGCAGCCGCTCACCTATGGGGTCACCATTGGTCTGGACAGACTGTGGCTTTCACGACAGACAATCAAGCCACAGCCGAGATCATCAGCAAGGGCAGGTCTAAATCCAGGCCCGTCATGTCCTTCCTCCGCAGACTGGTCCAGCTATCCCTACAGCATCAGTTCAATGTTTACTGCTCATTCATTCGAAGCGGCTGCCTATCTCGGGGGAGGTCTTCAAGGGGATGTCTGACATCCTGGATAGGTCCCCTTTCGGTCTCCTCCTCAGCACCGTCCTGCAGGCTGCGATACACATGGCGTTTTATGGGTTTCTACGGCCCAGCGAGTTCACTTGCAGCCACCCAGCCGGTCCAGTCTTGCATAGAAGTAATCTCTGCCGCCACCAGGATCACTACGTCCTTCACTTGGCGACATCCAAAACTCAGCAGCGAGGTTCCGGAGTAGATATTCACCTGTACAGGACTCACAACAACTGGTGCCCAGTTGCCGTGTTAAACCGCTTAACGGCACTGCTATCCGACCGCCCAGGGTCCAGTCCGCTTCTACTCTTTCCGGTAAAACCCCTCAACTCGTCGCAGTTCGTGGAACATGTCCGGCTCCTTCTCGGCAATCTTCAGTTGGACCCCAGCCAGTACTCCGGGCATTCATTCCGGATCGGGGCGGCCACGACGGCCTCAAGACAGGGGGTTCCGGACCATGTGATCAGGAAACTGGGTCGGTGGAAATCGGCCTGCTTCTCTCGCTACATACCTAACCCACAGTTAGAGATGGCTCAGGCCTTTGCTCGACTCACTCAGTGACATTACCTTTAATAAATAATTATCCCCTACCTGAAGGTTTTTGCCCCCTTATTTTGGTGTACCATACGGTAGACCAAGGCACACTTTCAGGTCTATTTCATGTTGGTTAGTTTTGTGTTGTTCCTATGTGTTATCGTTACTCATGTCGTCCGTAGGGCTCTAGACCATAAATTGGAAGGCCGGGTACCGGCCTGAAGTTATGGGAGGAGCCCGGAGGGTATTTAAGCAGCCCAAAGGCCGCCGGTCTTTGTCGGTTTCCTGTGCGTGATACCCACCCACCCTCCCCTTTTTAAAAGCCTCTTCCAAGTATTCTTACCCCAGACTGAATACTCATTCCACATTATTCCATAACTACTTCTTATCATTCCTTATCTAGGGTATGCCCCCTTATTTTGGTGTACCATACGGTAGACCAAGGCACACTTTCAGGTCTATTTCATGTTGGTTAGTTTTGTGTTGTTCCTATGTGTTATCGTTACTCATGTCGTCCGTAGGGCTCTAGACCATAACTTATATTTATCTATATCACTTAATTTATTTATCTATTAATTTGTTGTGTATTATTGGAAATCCATGTGGAGTTTTGAGCACTTTCACTTTACTGAGGATCGGTAGATTGTACTGAGCACTGTACACTACTGACCATCCACAACAGGAGGGTCACATATCACATTTATCAATAATTTATGTCCACTTAGCGCTGCACTCATTTGTTATTCGTTTTTGTATATATGAGTATGTATGTAATGAGGCCTTTTGAGGATTTTATTTGTTGACCTTGATTGACACAATGCTGCATATATAACTTGGAAGGAACCTATTCATTATTTCTCTGTAATGTATGCCAGAGAATTGCATTTTACAATGGACGACATGAAACATTTAGAGAATTTAAATGTCCTAGCAAAAACTGTTTTCATTATATTGCATTATCTGATACAGAACCCATGTTTTTACCTTATACTCTGGCTTGCAATGCCCCCTTAACCACCTTAATACTGGGCACTTTCACCCCCTTCCTGCCCAGGCCAATTTTCAGCTTTCAGTGCTGTCACACTTTGAATGACAATTGCGTGGTCATGCAATGCTGTATCCAAATAATTTTTTTAATCATTTTCTTCCCACAAATAGAGCTGTCTTTTGGTGGTATTTAATCACAGCTGTGTTTTTTATTACTTGCTAAAAAAAATTAAAAAATTTAAAATGTTGAAAAAATTTATTTTTTCTTAATCTTTCTCAGAATATGTTGTAAGTATGTAATTTTATCCTTCACTGTTGTGCACTGGTTAGGCTGCACTGATGGACACTGATGAGGCGGCACTGATGGACACTGATGAGGTGGCACTGATTGGTGACACTGATAAGCAGCACTTGCGGGCAATGATAGGTGGCACTGATGGGCGGGACAGATGGGTGACACTGATAGAAAGGCACTGATGAGCACTGAAAGGCAGCACTGATTGGAATCACTGATGGGCACAGATTGGCCTCACTGATGGTCACAAATTGGCATCACTGATGGGCACTAATTGATGTCACTGATGGGTGCAGGTTGGCATCACAGATGGGCACAGAGTGGCATCACTGATGGGCACTGTTGGGGCTGCACTGTAATCAGGGCACTGATGATCAGTGCCCTTATTACCTATACATGTTTCCACTGTGAGAAGATGCCTCTGATAGGCTCTCCTTATCTTGCATTCTGTCAGTATGAGGCGAGGAGATCTCTTGTTTACATGTCGATCATCTGTTATTGGACACAGCTGATCACATGGGTAAATAGCCACATCACTTTACCGAATTTGGGGTCGCGCTGTGTCCCAGCGATCATGCCAAGACTGGGCGACATCACAATGACCCAGAATGAGAGACGCCCCTCCCCTATACAAAAAAAAATGATTAGTTAAACCTACTATTCGTTAGGAGTGCAGCAACTTAGAAATTGGATGAAATGTTTAGAACTGGGAACTGGGAAACACTTTTTGAAAGATAAATAGTGCATTTATATACAACTATATAGATCAGACCAAAATGAGGGACAAATGAGGAGGAAAGAGGGACTTTGTTCCAAATCAGGGACAGTCCCTTGAAATCAGGGACAGTTGGGAGCTATGGACAAATGCTACAGTAACCACCCTTTTCCATTTCAGAACCAATATTGGTAAATACATTTTTATCTACTGAATGTGTTGGTGAATGTGGGGTGATTGTGTTCATTGATAGTCTTTGATACAAGTGGCCATACACTTGACTTTCTTCATGTAATAGTCTAAACCACACATAACATTTTCATTTGTGAGATAGCAGATTGCTGACATTGTTGCAGTAAGTTAGAAATTTTGTGCAGAGGATCCCGAGGATAGCACAGCTTTGTGGAATTGTTTTGTAACATAAACGGAAGTTTACTAGTATGTATCATCTATTAATAAACAGTGCTATTTATCAATATATCAATCTCAGAGAGATCACTGCATGCACATGGGAGGCATGGCGCATGCTGGCAAGGGAAATGCTTTTCTACTCAGGATGTGGCTGCTTTCTGTGGAAAACAAACTCTAGAGCCTCTTTCACACAGGGGCATAGACCCTTACATCCATGCAAAGAGCTGTATTTATGCACCCAGGGAGGGACAAGTGTCCCATATAGCCAGGCTGTAAAAACCAATGACAGGCTAAGAGATGCAGCAGCTGTACAGATCTCCCCCACATCTCAGTGATCATATTCCTACATAGACATATGTACAGTTCTTGTCAGAGTCTATCTGTCCCTTAATATAATAATAATAAGTATATTCTTGTTTTAAAATGACATTGATTCTTTCTTAAAAATGGGGGGGGGATGGGGCGCAGTTTGCCATCTTCACCCTGGGCACCAAATGGCCTTGTCCCAGCGCACTGCATGGCTCCACTGAGCACCTTTTATTCAATGGGCGCATAATCGCGGCCCCCTGTGCGGATGTAGGTGTCTATGTGCCTGTATGAATGAAGAATTTTCACACCTTTGGTTTTCATGCACCTGGAATGTATTCATCTAATTTACACTGAAAACTTAGTTGGGCTTCAAATGGGGTAAAACAGTGAAGTATATGGTCTCTGTTTAGAGAAACTAAAATAATGGAAAAGAATAGAAAGATAGTAGCATGATAGCTCAGCATTGTTAATCTTCCTATATGGTAGCCATGGCTGTGGCAAATAGTTCTCCACAATGATCATTTATGGGAAACAGTCACATCAGTTAGCCATATAATCATAACCTTACATAGTTACATAGTAGGTGAGATTGAAAAAAGACACAAGCCCATCAAGTCCAACCTATGTGTGTGATTATATGTCAGTATTACATTGTATATCCCTGTATGTTGCGGTAGTTCAGGTGCTTATCTAATAGTTTTTTGAAACTATCGATGCCCCCCCGCTGAGACTACCCACTTAAGCCCCGATCCATTTTGCTGGCCAAAGACCAGAGCACTTTTTGCGATATGGCACTGCGGCGCTTTAACTGACAATTGCGCAGTCGTGCGATGTGGCTCCCAAACAAAATTGACGTATTTTTTCCCCACAAATAGAGCTTTCTTTTGGTGGTATTTGATCACCTCTGCGGTTTTTATTTTTTGCGCTATAAACAAGAAAGCGACAATTGAAAAAAAAGCATTATTTTTTGCTTTTTGCTATAATAAATATCCCCCAAAAATATATTATAGCGTCAACAAAATAGGGGTTAGTTTTTATGGCATTTTTATTAATATTTTTTTTTTTTTATTAGTAATGACAGCAATAATCAATTTTTATCGTCACTGCGACATTATGGCGGATACATCGGACATTTTTGACACATTTTTGAGACCAATGTAATTTATACAGCAATCGGTGCTATATAAATGCACTGATTCCTGTGTAAATGACACTGGCAGTGAAGGGGTTAACCACTAGGTGGCAGTGTAGGGGTTAAGTGTGTCCTAGGGGCGTGTTTCTAACTGTGGGGGGCGTGGCTCCCCAATCACAGGGAGCAGAGATCAGTGACAGTGTCACTAGGCAGAACGGGGAGGTGATTATTTACATTAGCATCTCCCCATTCTTTCTCCCCGTGAGGTGATTGCGGGTATCCCCACGGCGATCAAGTCCGTAGGACCTGTGACCCAACTCACGCAGCTCCTGGCCGGCGCGCGCATTGCCAGCAGCGCGCACGCGATAGCATGGGGGCAAATTTAAAGGGACGTACAAGTACGCCCATTTGCCTGTCCGTGCCATTCTGCCGACGTACATCGCCGTGCGCTGGTCGGGAATCAGCTACCGCCTGTGGAAGGGAATTCCACATCCTTGTTGTTCTTACAGTAAAGAACCCTCTATGTAGTTTAAGGTTAAACCTCTTTTCTTCTCATTTAATGAGTGGCCACGTGTCTTGTTAAACTAACTTCCACAAAGAAGTTTTATCCCTATTGTGGGGTCACCAGTATGGTATTTGTAAATCAAAATCATATCCTAGATTCCCCCAGAGGTTCTCCCCCTAGTGTATAGATTACATTCATATTTTTGACACCCAAATGCATTATTTTACATTTTTCTACATTAAACCTCATTTACCATGTAGTTGCCCACCCCATTAATTTGTTAAGATCTTCTTGCAAGATTTCCACATCCTGCGAAGAAGTTATTGCTCTACTTAGCTTAGTATCATCTGCAAATACAGAGATTGAACAGTTTACCCCATCCTGCAGGTCATTTATGTACAAATTAAATAGGATTGGTCCCAGCACAGAACCCTGTGGGACTCCACTACCCACCCCTGACCATTCCAACTATTCCCCATTTATCACCACCCTCTGAACTCGCCCTTGTAGCCAGCTTTCAATCCATGTACTCACCCTATGGTCCATGCCAATGGACCTTATTTTGTACAGTAAATGTTTATAGGGAACTGTGTCAAATGCTTTTGCAAAACCCAGATACACCACGTCTACGAGCCTTCCTTTATCTAGATGGCAACTCACCTCCTCATAGAAGGGTAATAGATTGGTTTGGCAAGAACGATTCTTCATGAATCCATGCTGATTACTGTTAATGATACAGTTTTCATTACTAAAATCTTGTATATATTCTCTTATCATCCCCTCCAAGAGCTTGCATACTATTGATGTTACGCTAACTGGTCTGTAATTCCCAGGGATGTATTTTGGGCCCCTTTTAAATATTGGTGGTACATTGGCTTTTCTCCAATCTGCTGGTACCATTCCAGTCAGTAGACTGTCAGTAAAAATTAGGAACAATGGTCTGGCAATTTCTTGACTGAGTTCCCTAAGTACCCTCGGGTGCAAGCCCTCCAGTCCCGGTGATTTATTAATGTCAAGTTTTGCAAGTGTAATTCTAATTCAGTCCTCTGTTAGCCATGAGGGTGCTTCCTGTGATGTGTCACGAGGAAAAACACTGCAGTTTTGGTTACTGAAGCCCCCCGATTCCCTTGTGAAGACTGAGGAGAAGAATAAATGCAATACCTTTGCCATCTCCCTATCCTTTGTAACCAGATGTCCTTACTCATTCCTTATCAGGCCAATATGGCTTGTCCTCCCTTTTTTAATGTTTACATACTTAAAGAATTTCTTGGGATTTTTTTTGCTCTCCTCCGCTATGTGTCTTTCATGTTCTATCTTAGCCATCCTAATTGCCCCTTTACATTTCTTGTTGCATTCTTTATAAAGTTTGAATGCTGATGATGATCCCTCAACCTTGTATTTTTTGAAGGTCTTCTCTTTTGCTTTTTTACATTGGCATTAAAGCGGGACTGTACCTGAAAAAAAAAATGTAAAAGCCAGCAGCTACAAATACTGCAGCTGCTGACTTTTAATAAATGGACACTTACCTGTCACAGGTTCCAGCAATGTCGGCAGCAGAGGCCGATCAAGCGCTCGGCTCTCTGCTGCTGCCAGAGCCATTCTCGGTGAGGGAATCAGGAAGTGTCGCTGAGTCGCGCAGTGCAATGAGAATCGTCAGCGCTGTCTGCCAGGACACGTGTGTGTCCCGCAGACAGCGCGCCGGGACAGGAAGTGGCGTAAACTCCCGTGGGAGTTTATGCCCGGAAGTGCGTGTAAATACCTGTCTTAAGGCCCGTACACACGTTTGGACTTTTTGACAACCAACATGCAAATTAGCTGGTTTGGACCAACATCCGACCGTGTGTACGCTCCATCGGACCAACTTTTTCCAGGTTGCATCGGACTTTTGTTGGCTGTGCGAACGGACCAACTTTCTGCCAACAAAAGTCCGAAGGACCAAAGTCCGACCGTGTGTACACAAAACCAACTGACTTTTGTCCAAAGTGCAAACACGCATGCTCGGGAGGAAGGACCAGCATGAAGAGGTCGGTCTTGTAAACCTAGCGTTCGTAAACTAGATAGCACATTCGTGATGTGTGAAATTCCGAATTTGCTAAATGCAGTGCACATTCTTTGTATTTTTAATGTTTTTAGATTGCATCGTATTTGTTGGTGATACCTACAAAGAACGAACATACATATTTTACATTGGATTTGTGTTCTAATGATTATCAATAACAAACGTTAAACATATTTTGAACATATTATTTATTGTTAATTCACAACATAAAAAAAATTAAGTAAATTAATATAGACATATTTTCTGTCCACCAAATTTGAAATAAAAAATTAAAAATATAAACAGAAAATAGTACACCCAAAACCAACAAACAAATATAGCCTATTAAATTATACTTTAAACCACAAAAAATATGCAAAATTAGTAGCCCCTAAACTCCCCAGACCACTGGCCTTGTTGGGCATCCTGCGGCTGATTTTGCCACTGACCACCATGCTGCTGAGGTGGCTGTGCTTGCTGAGGTGGGTAGGGTTGCTGAGGTGGGTAGGGTTGCTGAGGTGGGTAGGGTTGCTGAGGTGGGTAGGGTTGCTGAGGTGGGTAGGGTTGCTGAGGTGGGTAGGGTTGCTGTGGAGGAGGTAAAGTTGGGTGTTCCAAATCGCAGACGTGCGAGTTTGAGGTGAGCTCTCGTTTCCTGGCCTTGCTGAATAGCTGTATGATGATCCCTTCACATAGCTCCCTTTGGTCTGGGTCGATTTCTCTCAGCTTATTGGCTGTAAAACAGCCAAACCCTTCAGCACTATCGGGTGCTGTCGTTATGACTGATGTAGCCCTAGCCAGGAAGTCAGCTGTGGCCTCATCCAGGTGTTGGCTCTTCCTGGCTCTTTTCTTGGGAGGGCGCAGGAGAGGGATTCTGCACACTGTGCTTGGTTGGCTGCTGGGCCCAGCCTCGTCTTGGCTCAGAAGTTCCTCCTTTGTGAAAAAACAACATGATTTTAATTTGTGGTCATCAATCACAAACCTTTCATCTCTTTACTTTTCTAATTTTGAATGTGTCCAATTATTAAAGACTATCAATTTGACTCCATCATTTCTCATTCTTGTTGCAAAACTTTATGGCCACTACTTGTCCATTGATATGTAACTTTTTTTGGAAACACAACTAATTATTAGGCATACTAGCATCTAATTAGCAACATATATAAGATATATAGATAGATAGAGAGATAGATAGATAGATAGGATAGATAGATAGATAGATAGATAGATAGAGAGAGAGAGAGAGAGAGAGAGAGAGAGAGAGAGAGAGAGAGAGATGGCAAGATTTTAAACAATGCTATACCTGGGTCAAGCTGAGCTCCTCCTCTTCTTCATCCTGTGTAAGCTCCTGCTCAGTATCGCTGACGTCAGCTGATGCTGATGGTAAAGTTGACAGGGATTTTCTTGGGACCGTTTGGTCTTTTAAAAAAGCAAGGCTGTTGAAGTACCATAACTTTGGAACATACACCTCTTCAGTTCCTGCTCCAGAACGCTTGGATTCCTCAATTCTCTTGAGTTCCCTTTTGTGGACACTTCTGAGGGCACCAATTTTGTTTTTGACCATAGTGTCGGTTGCTCGGGGGTATACGGTTTTCGCCAACTCCACAAGTTGTAGCCATGCTGCCATCCTTTTATTTTTGTCAGAGTAGTCTTTATTTTTTACTTGCCAGAGACAGGTGAGCTCCCTATACTTCTCAATAAATTGAGCAATAAATTCTGGTGAATTCAATTTTGATTTCATCGTTTGGATTGCTGCAAAACAGTAAAAAACAAACCATAATGGGTGGCGTATAGTTCAGAAGCTGCTCACAATATGGGCATTTATTTAAGCCAGGGGTGCCCAACCTTTTAAAGAGCGAGGACCATCGAAGCAACTTGGTAACTGGTCATGGGCCAAAATAATTGTAATGGACAGATGACAGGTTTGGATCTACCCCACATATGGCGAATGGATATGGACACAGCCCATGCTACTCTATGGGCCCTCCAATTCAATCTGTCAGGAGGGGACGTTTCCCCTTATTTTTTTGGCGTATCTGATTGAAGGTAAGCAGGGGTAAAGGGACATAGAGGGTGCATGGAGGGTCCGATTGGGTCCTAAGGCTGCTTTCACTATGATGTGCCACGTGCACCTGTGACTTACCTGCAGATTATCTGTACTTTATAGTGCAGCAAAGCCACATGTAATTACTAGACTTGTTCAAAAAAAAAAAAAAAAAAGTTTGTGTACATTGTTATCTTCAAAATAGCTAATTTCGGTAGGTTGTATTCGTTAATGAAAGTTACTACGTTTTTAAAAAACTAGTTAGTAATAGTATACAATATTCGTTAGACAGAATCTCAAATCCTATCGAATTCATTTGTTATAAACGATAGAATTTATTTCGTATATTTGGAAATGCCTTCATTTTAGTTAGACATTCTGATGCATTCGTTTGTCGGAAAGCTGCCAAATTCGTCCGAACTTCCATTCGTTCCGAAACGAATTGTACAAGCCTAGTATTAACCAAACTCTATACAGCTCAGTGCAGGTAACCTGCAGGTGTGTGTTTCAAGGTGGGTGTTTGCGCATGTTTACTATATTTAACAACAGTCCGAGTACTAAATTACATCTTCAAAGCAAAAAAACAATCATTTGAAAGTACCAGCGGTAAAGAGAAATTAATAAAATGTACCTTTCGTCCGTGTCTACCTTCGTACTGCGTCGGCTTGCGTCGTTTAGCGTCGGCTTGCGTTCGTCTCCCGCCAGAACGGTACATTGCACCACACGTTCGTGCTTTATACACGGCGTATGCGTGACCCTCCGCCCTCCAAGCGTCATGACGTCAAGCCTTGACCATACACATTCAGCAAAGCATCGTTATTACTAATTAACATTAGTGTCCCATCGACGTTAATTTTTTGCTTTCTTCATGTCCCGAATATATTCATTCATAAATATTTAGCTTCTTTCATTTACATGCAAAGACTTCGTAAAAAGAGAAAAGACTCCGTAAAAAGAGAATTTCAGTGCGTCAACATTTATATCGTGTATGTAGTGTATTCCTTCGTATCTTCCGTTCGTACATTTCTATAGGCCGCGCGTTAAGCATGGATATACCATTACGCGTGCGCGAACCACCGCTTGCGTCGCCCGCCCCCGACGTTCCTTTTCTCGGCTATTCCCCGCCCCTTATCCCCTCGTTGCGTAGTCGGAGAAAATATGGCGGAAGAACAACATGCGAGGAGGAGGTTTAAGGCCACAAACATGGCCTTTGAGGAAATGGTGGAGATGGTGCGGATTCTGGTCAAGGACGACTATGATGGCAAGCATGGGCCATACCTGCACCCCAACATGGTGAAGGACAGAATCCTCACCAAAGTAGTGAGAAGGCTGGAGGAGAAGTTCGGGGTCCATCGGTCCAAAGACCAGCTTCGCAAACGATGGTCGGACATCAAGACCAGGGAGCCGGACCAGTATCTGAAAATTAAAAAGGCGCTGAAAAATAGTAAGTACCTGGCGTACATAAGTCTATTGCCGTTCGTATGTGTGTGTCATCGTTCGTACGGTGGCTGTTTTGTAAATGCGTGGCTGTTTTAGAAAATGCGATGTTTTGATATTTAATACGTGATTGTTGATGAATATGTGCACTGACAGTATATTTTTGATTTAATTCCATGTTATTTTTTTTCAGCTTTGCATTTTTTGTGTATATTTAGTAATGTTATTTCGGGATGTTCCGAATGTCAAATGTTGAGAGTTGAGAATGGACGTATTTACGAAAAGAAACATTCGTAAATACGTCCATTCTGAACTCTCAACAGTTGATAATTCAGAACATCCAGAACCAACGATACTTGGAAACTGTCGTTATTTGTGAATGTTCCGAATGTCAAATGTTGAGAGTTGAGAATGGACGTATTTACGAAAAGAAACATTCGTAAATACGTCCATTCTGAACTCTCAACAGTTGATAATTCAGAACATCCAGAACCAACGATACTTGGAAACTGTCGTTATTTGTGAATGTTCCGAATGTCAACTGTTGAGAGTTCAGAATGGACGTATTTACGAATGTTTCTTTTCGTAAATACGTCCATTCTCAACTCTCAACATTTGACATTCGGAACATTCACAAATAACGACAGTTTCCAAGTATCGTTGGTTCTGGATGTTCTGAATTATCAACTGTTGAGAGTTCAGAATGGACGTATTTACGAATGTTTCTTTTCGTAAATACGTCCATTCTCAACTCTCAACATTTCATAATTCAGAACCAACGATACTTGTAAACTGTCGTTATTTCTGGATGTTCCGAATGTCAAATGTTGAGAGTTCAGAATGGGAATGTTTCTTTTCGTAAATACGTCCATTCTTCAGAATGGTCAAAATATAGTAAATTGGAATGTAAGGAGAGGGCATTCAACAGCTTTTTACACAGCTGGATTCAGGAGCACTAGTGTGCGACATCAGAGAATTTTGGTCAAGAAAGGTTAATTCTTTATGTTTTATTAAAAGGGAAATTTCATCATGTCTTGAACTTTGATCTCTTGATATAAACAGACAATTGTACACCACCGCAAAGCAATGTTTACCGTCTGTGCGCTAAAAGTATACCTTTTGTTTGATTCTCATAGGGGAGCAAAGACTCAGGCACCCAAATCGCAGGGACGCCCCAGCTCAGCCAGACCCCCACCCTCACCGGGGCCACCACCCTCACCGGGCCAAACATCGGCGCCAGGACCCCCACCCTCGCCAGGACCCCCACCCTCGCCAGGACACCCATCCTCGCCAGGACCCCCACCCTCGCCAGGACACCCATCCTCGCCAGGACCCCCATCCTCGCCAGGACCCCCATCCTCGCCAGGACACCCATCCTCGCCAGGACCCCCACCCTCGCCAGGACACCCATCCTCGCCAGGACCCCCACCCTCGCCAGGACACCCATCCTCGCCAGGACACCCATCCTCGCCAGGACCCCCACCCTCACCGGCCTGTTTGGGGAATTTGTCCCAGCGATGTTGAGGATGTTGTGGAAGAGGAGGTGGAGGAAGTGACAGAGATGTCACCAGGTGAGTGTCTGACACCACTGTTTCACCACTGTTGCACATAATCTATGTCTGGCCACACCTTTATTAATACATTATTTTTTCTTACTTTTTTTAGATGATGTGCTGGTTTTGGAGCAACCGTTCACTCAGGACAGTGCGCAGAGGCTCATCGGGCAAATAATGGGGTGGAACGGGGAAATAGATGCCATGCGCAATCGACTGAACATCATGCAGCAGCAAATGAAAGATATGATTGATATTTTGGCCAGAATAAATTAAATTAAAAAAATTAAAGTTTTCAATCATATCTAGTTCCTCATTTGCTGCTGCATGATGTTGACTCGATTGCGCATCATCATCCTTGCAAAGTTGATTTGTTTTTATTGTTTTTATATTTTTAAAAAACTTGATTATAAAAAACAAAAATAATATTTTTGATGTTCAAAAAAAAATAATCAAAAAATAACAAAAAAAATATATTTTTCATGGTAAAAAAAATAATCAAAAAATACCAAAAAAAAAATTTTTTTCATGTTAAAAAAAAATAATCAAAAAATACCAAAAATATATATTTTTCATGTTGAAAAAAAATAATCAAAAAATACCAAAAATATATATTTTTCATGTTAAAAAAAAATAATCAAAAATTACCAAAAATATATATTTTTCATGTTGAAAAAAAATAATCAAAAAATACCAAAAAAATATATTTTTCATGTTAAAAAAAAATAATCAAAAAATACCAAAAATATATATTTTTCATGTTTAAAAAAAAAAAAATAATCAAAAAAAAACCAAAAATATATATTTTTCATGTTAAAAAAAATTAATCAAAAATTCCCAAAAATATATATTTTTCATGTTGAAAAAAAATAATCAAAAAATAACAAAAAAAAAAAAAAAAAAAAAAAGGCACATGTGAATGTGCACAGAATAAAAAAAGTTGAAACAAAACCAATGTGTGCCTTCTTATTTCAATGCTCAATATCAGTATATTTGTTACGTGGTTGTAGTTGCATTGACCATGTACTCAAAAATGTGTGTAGGTGAAATACAGCACAATCTACAAGTTAGCTGGAATTGAGATGGATACCTCATGTTGCACATCAGGTTGGTTCAAACTAGTGGCAAAAAGGACAAAGATCATGGCTAGTTGCAAACATATAAGAAACAGACAACAGTCATTCAAATTAAAGAATATTTTATTTTTTTATTACAATTGTAACTAATTCTCCAAAACATTTTGCTGCCAAGGCACTGCCCCTCGACCAATAAAATAGTCTGTGTATTGTTGGCGGACAACACGCCCATTCTGGACGCCAAAACCAGCAGGTGCACTTTCAAGTGCTGGCATCAAGGACTCTTCAGCTGGTTCACCCGTTGCCCCTAAGCCAATGTAGGTGGAAGCATTCCTCCGTAGAAAGTTGTGCAGGATGCAGCAGCATAATACCACATGATTTAATTTATATTCAGCCAAATTTATGGCTGTTAAAAAGATCCGGAATCGGCTGGACATGATGCCAAAGGCATTTTCGACTACCCTTCGGGCACGAGAGAGCCTGTAATTAAAAATCCGTTGCTCTGGGGTCAGATTCCGCATTGGGAAGGGCTTTAGAATATGTGGCCCCAAAGAAAAAGCATCATCTGCGACAAAAACAAAATTGAGGCCCTCCACATTGTCCTCAGCACGTGGCAAATTTAAAGTTCCTCTCTGCAGCCGGTCATAAAATTCTGTGTTCATCATAACTCCTCCATCTGAGTGACGACCATTAATACCAACGTCGACATATAAAAACTCATATTTGGCTGACACCACAGCAAGGAGGACAATGCTAGAAAAACCTTTATAATTAAAAAAATAGGATCCAGAATTTGGTGGTGGCACTATCCTCACATGTTTGCCATCTATGGCACCTCCGCAGTTGGGGAAATCCCATAAATGGGCAAACTGCGCAGCAACATCCTGCCATTCCTGGCTGTTTTTCGGAAACTGTGGAGTCAAACAAATAAAGCAAAAATTAATACCGGAGTACATTAAATTGCAAACATATTTGACACAAACATTGTGGGCCAAAATAATATTCTAACATGTAAAAGTGCATTTCAAGAACAAAATAAAAAGGTACAATTATATGGTCCCTCACCCCCTCTGGTGGCACATTAAAAAAAGCTTAGGAAGGGGGAGTTGAATGAGTATCTGTTTTGGACAAGTAAACCTCAACACTTCCAGGAGAACTAAAGGCATTAAAATTTAAGTTTAATTTGGGTAAGCCATCCATCTTGACAAGATTATCAGGCCAGTGGACAGCAGTGGCGGTGCGTGCATAGAGGGCGCAGGAGCGCCGCCCCCCCCTCTCCTGCACCGCTCTATCACCAATAGATAGATTAATGCATTGCATGAATCTAGCTATTGTCACCGCTGCCGCCCCCCTATTCAGGTGTCCGGCCCCTTGTCGGGCGCCGGGCATGTGAATTACAGCGGGGGGGGGGGGGGTGTTTCTGGAAGCGCCCTTTTAGAGCTGTAAAGCTCAAATAGGGGACCTTATTAGAGCGGTGTGCTCTAATAGGCTTCCAGAAGTGTAAACAGCGGGCGCAATGCTTTGCGTTCGCTGCTTACACAGTATTGTGTTAGCGAAGCGAATACATCGCTTCCCTAACACAGACCCGCCTCTCAGCCAATCAGGTTGCAGGTCTGTGTTACCGGTCCCCTGATTGGCTGAAGTCACAGGCGCTGTGAAGACAGGAGCACGGGAGAAGATGAGGAGACACCGCTCGCCACCTGACAAGGTAAGTGCCATTGGCAGCATTTAATGGGCACAGTGACAGCGTTAGATGGGCATAGTGGCAGTGTTAGATGGGCACAGTGGCAGCGTTTGATGGCACAGTGAGGCTGTTTGTTTTGCGCCCCCCCAAAAAATTGGAGCACCAGCTGCCACTGGTGGACAGGTAAGAAGTGGAATAAAACAAAAATATGAATGCACATTGACAAAATCTATACACATTTTGACATACATCGTACTAAATAATAAAAAGGATAATTAATTATGAGTATTTGTTAAGATGAACTTAAAAAGCAAGGAAGTTGGCACAGCACAGGGATGTTGGGAGCTATTCATAATGAGAAAAAAAACATGATGAAAGTCTAATTTGTCGATTTTAAAGCTAATCAGGCAGGCCATTACACTACATTTAGGCCACAATCTTAAGTCAAAAAATAAGGTACACAGTATATGTGTTTTGCCAAATCTGCAGATGGAGTAGTTGTGTTGGTTGACTCTTCATTTTCTAATATTTTTTTTCATTTTTTTTCTTTTTTTTTGGCGGGTGGGGGGGGGGGGGGGGGGGGGGGGGGGAGTGTTTCAAACTAAATAAGAGACTCTTTTTAAGGGCAGGAATAATATTGGGACACATTTTAGGCGGTGTTTAGGGTAACGAAGGAAGCATAATAAATACAGTGTTAAGTACTAGACTACGTGTGGATGGGCCCAGTGTAGCATGCTGTGGAGGTTAGGGGAGGAAAATATGCATGTAGGCCACGAAAAAGGTTAAGGCATGCATGAGGACAAAGAGGACATTCAATCACACCATATTCCTAAAATGTGGAGGATGGAATGGCCAAAAACTATAAAATGCATTACTAAACATGACAGTGATATTAAAGCAAAAATACTTACACGAATATAGTCCTTCTGCAATACTTGAATGATAGCACAACATGTGTCAGGGATAATGACTCCCAGAGCCTGGGGAGAGATACCTGTTGTGAATTTTATATCCTGGAGACTCCTCCCTGTTGCCAAATACCGCAAAGTGGCTATGAGCCTTTGCTCTGCTGGTATTGCAGCCCGCATGCATGTGTCCTGCTTCGAAATATAGGGGGACAGCAAGGACAATAACTGCTGAAAGCAGGAGTCCGTCATTCTCAGATAATTGCGGAAATCATCCGGATTGTTCTCCTGTAGCTCACGCAGTAATGGCATATGGCTGAATTGGTCACGATTAAGTAGCCAAGTTTTGGTCCAAACACTTCTTATCCCAGTATTGCGCCTATTTCTCGACTGGGCTCGAGTCACAGCAATGACTCCAAGCCCATAAACAGCACGCTCTCTCCTAGGATCGCGCAACATGGCTGGCCAAAACGGTCGGAAAGTAACACGGACCGAAAATCGCGAATCACCACTGACCAAACGTCTGCTAGCTCGAAGTTAGCAGACGGAGCCCGAAGGGTGACGCGAGAGAATTGAACGTCCTCTTTTGAAGCGTCGTCAGTACGTTGAAACGTCATTACGTTCGTGTTGGTTGTCTCAAAAGTCCGACCGTGTGTATGCAGTACCAACTTGAGGGCCAACGCCCTTTGGACAAAAGTCCAAGGGAAAGTTGGTCCACGGTCCGACCGTGTGTATGGGGCTTTAGACAGATATCTGCAACCCCCTTCCCCCTGAAAGGTGCCAAATGTGACACTGGAGGGGGGAAGGATTCCGAAAAGCGGAAGTTCCACTTTAGGGTGGAATCCCGCTTTAAGCCATCCTTTTGTTCGCTCTTTTAAATGTATTACCCAATGGGATGCACTGGCTAATGCCCTTATTTAATATGCTCTTAAAGAGAACCCATCTCTCCGCCGTGTTCTTTGTTCCTAAGATTTTATCCCAATTTATATCTTCTAGCAAGGTTCGTAGTTTAGGGGAGTTGGCTCTGAAATTCTGTGTCTTTGTATTTCCCTTATGTTTCCTATTTGTGTGATTTATACTGAAGCCAATTGACCTGTGATGCTGTTTCCTAAATTTCCCTGTTTTTCCACATCCGTGATCAGGTCTGTATTGTTGGTAATCAGTAGATATAGTAACGCTTTATTTCTACTTGGTGCATCTACAATCTGACCCATGAAATTGTCCTGTAAGACATTTAGGAACTGGCGAGCCTTAGACGAATGCATGGTTCTCTCCGCCCAGTCTATGTCTGGATAATTAAAATCCCCCATTATGATAACACTTCCCATCCTTGCTGCTAAGCCAAATTGTGATAGGAGGTCCGCCTCCCCTCCTCCCTCAGGTTAGGGGCCTATAGCATACTTCCAGTATTATTTTCCCCTAACCTGTGCTGGCAATGTGTAACCTGTGAAGGTCACTGTTCTTATAGGAATTGCACACGCCACTGGATTTTCTACATTTTAAATGTCTATTAAAATTCGATATAACTTAAACCATAGCATTATCGTAAACAGTATACAGTTAGCATATTTCTAGCAAACCACTTACATTTTCAGTTGGGGAAAATGTATGTCTCCCTTTATCCATTCTCTACTGTATAAAAGAAACTTTACTTTCCTGGAAGCTTGCTAAGCAGTGGGAAGTCTCTGTCATTATTTCTTCCTCTTCCAGCAGGCTGAACTCTCAAACTTCAATTTGTTCTGTTTGCTGTAAACTTCTTCCTTATAGCCAGCAATGGCGAATCAGAAACTGTCAGCATGTAGTACATATCATGTTTTGTGAGTGTATATCTCTCTGTGTGGGAAGGGGGAAAATTTGACAAATACTGCTGTGTGGTCTCGCTTCCTACTGCTTAATGCCACTCACCACTCTAGAAAGCTGTCTGATTTTAGAGCACACTCAATGCTGAAAACCCCAGTGTTAGCACTGATCAGTGCCCGACATTTACCAAGTTTATAAAAGGCTTCCTAAGGCTTCTTTAAGTACCTTAAACAAGAGTTGAAATAATTGCTGTTGCCCTGCAACTAAAGTTAACCTGTTACCCTATTTTAAACATTTAAAATATAAAGTTCCACCTAAGATTAGATAGCTTCTCTGTGCACTCTGTTATTCTTTACTAAAGGGTTTGAATTCCCTGACATCAGGGCTATTCTTTACCATCCTACCTCTATCCAATCAGAGTACCATTCCTTCCGTTTTCGGATGAAAAACGGACATACATGTATCCCTATGGGATAGCGGGTGTCAGCGGATGAGCATCCGCTGACACCCGATCTCGTCCGTGCCCGCTCTGCTCCGTTTCTGCAGACGGAGGAAAACCCAATTTTTTCATCCGTCTGCAGAGCGGATCGGGTGACGACGGACTCTACGGTCCGTCGTCACCCGATCCCCCATAGGGGAGAGCGGCGCTCTGACAGGTCCGTCCCTGCACGGAGTGCAGAGAAGGACCTGTCATCTTCTGCTCAGCGGAGATCGCTCCTGCGATCCCAGCTGAGCAAGCGGCTATCCACGGGGCGGATCTGCCCTGATCCGCCCCGTGTGAAAGAGCCCTTTATTGTTATTGTTAAATAGAACATTAGAGCAAGGCTACAGTTTCACTGAACATATAGGGAACAAGAAGGCCTTTATGCTGTGAACCCATAAATTAAAGATAGAGTTGTTTGGTCACAGTAAAGCCCCATACACACGCGCGGATTATCCGAGGACCAGGTCCGTCAGACCATGTCCGTCATACTTTGTCTGATGTTTGTTTTGCGTACACACGGTCGGACAAAGTTGTCGGAAAATCCGATCATTCTGAACATGGTGACGTTCATTGCGTACGACGGGACTACGTAGAGGCTAGTAGCCAATAGCTTTGGTCTTGTAATGTGATCTGAGCATGCGTAGCACTTTGTCTGGTCAGAATTCGCTACACACGATCGGATTTGGTGTGATCGGACTTTGTTGTCAAAAAATCTATCCAGCAGGAGATAGGACTTTGTCCGTCAGACAATCTGATGGAAACTGTCCGATGGTGCCTACACACGGTCTGATTTTCCGACAACATTGTCCGATAGGACAGAATCCATCGGAAAATCCTACCGTGTGTATGGGGCTTAACAGTAGACATGTGTGGTACAAACCTTAGATAGCAGTTCAGGAGATGAACCCCATAGCATTTGTAAAGCATGGCGGTTGAAGTGTTCTGGTTTGAGGTTGATTTGCTGCTTCAGGGGCTGGACAGCATACAATCATCAAGTCGCTGTGAATTCTTCATTATATCAAACTATGGTTGATGACAATGTGAATCCATTGGTCTGAAAGCTGAAGATAAACTGGAAATTGATTTTTTAACACTGAAATGAATTGAAGAACACCACCACAGAATGGCTCAAGAAGAAAGAGAGGATTTTGGACTAGTCTAGTCTGTTAGGGTGCCCCCTAGCAGTTGACAAGGGCTGTCTCAGAGTACAGAGTCTTTACCAAAACACCTCACATGGTCATATTTAATCAATGACATCAATAGGTACCCCACTACTTTGTTTACATGTAGCTGTGGGAACCTCGTTGGGGGAGAGTGTAGAGAGGAAATCGGACACATCAATCGTTTGGCAGATTTTTTTTCTTTCAGGGAGTTGGTGTGCATCATTGATTATGCTTCATGATGATCTACATCATTGGACAATGTAATTGATGATGGATCTACATTGTGGGACATTTTTGTTTTTGTTTTAAGGGGCTTGTCAAAAGTCTGTTGTCTTCATTTACAATTTTGTTTTGTGAATGAACAGGGGCACTAGGCCAGGGTTATGGGGAAGAGGCCAATGTCCTCAGCAACATGGGGACAGGGTATTTTGCCAGGGTTTTCCCCCCTGGCAAGGTTTCCCCCATATTGAAGACATGTGGTCTGGTAGGGCTCAGGAGGGATGGGGTACACACTCATTACCCCCTTTCCTGCATGACCTGAGAAGGGTCTGGTATGGATTTTGGGAGGGACTTCATGCTTTTGTTTCTTGTTTCTAATCTGTGGTTTCCTCCTAAAAAAACGTTACCAGATTCAAAGGGTTTGGTAAAGAATTGAAAGGGATGGAGGGGGTTGCACGCCTTTTCTGTTTATTTGTTTTTGTGTGGTATTGTGTGGTATCCTCCCTCACATCCCTACCAGACCTCACCAAAAATAATAAAGATCTGGTATTTACTTTTAGGGGAAACACCACAACATTTTTGTGTGTGGGGGGGGGTCACCCAATAACGTCTATATTAGACCCTCATCTAGAATAAGAGTAAGGGTATGTTATAGATGAAGGAACTCCTGTATTGTTAACAAACAGAAGTAAACAGCCAGAGCTGTCATTTTATGTAAATGTTAGTTTGGCTGTAGTAGATTGTATACGTTGTACAGATGTGCCACTTCAAGTGAAGGTTAAGGGCATCCCCAAGCATGTTACTTAAAGGAATTTAGCATGTTTAATGTTTCACTTTAAGCCATAATAAATCACTGCTACCTGTCAAACTAAATAAGAAAAAAAATTACTTTTTTGCTTTGATACGTGTTCCCCAGGGTAGTGCCCATCCCCCTGTACCATTTGTGTAATAATCCCTTGCCTATTAGCTTAGACTAGAAAATAGTCATTACTGTTTTTTGATATTCTGCTTCCATTGACTTCACTGGGGTTCAGATTGGGCACCTGAACGAGTGTAAAAAGAACTAGAACCCCCTTTCGAGATTGGGACTTTGTGGGCAACCGGTACACCAAAATAATAGGTTGAAAAATGTCCAAATGTATTGTTACATATTAAAAAAATTCCAAAATTAGGAAATACACAAAGACATTACGATTAAACAATCTATGGCTTAATGTACAAACATCATATGAATTCATGCATAAATCTGGAATTGTGCTGTCTGCATTTTACCTAATGGGTTTCAGGTCAATAATCTTTCCTCAGGGGTATTGTGAAGGAGATGCATATGTTCAGCAATGTATTTTAATAGAAAAACAACATTGTAATGGTAATACAAGCAAGGTACACAGCAGGAGCTTTGTTGCTGTTCATTTTCACATAGTACCTACTATCTCAGATGGTCAGGGTAATGTATGGTCATGTTGGTATTAAAAGCAACATAGAATTATTGCCTCTGCCTGGATGGAGGAACCAGTGAGGCGTCACCACTCCCGGGTCCAAGAATGCCCCCACGGAGGTCCCCACAAAAGAGCCGCCGATGTCTTGGCACCCAAAGGTCAATATATACTACAAGAGATATTGAGGTGCTACTTACACAATGGAAGAACTATGGTGTGAATACATTTCTAATAATAAAGGACATACAGCTCTTTTCCACAAAAAAAAAAAACATATATAGTGTGGCCCCAATATCAGCAACTCATAAACTGCCTGTGTGATCATATCATATGGCTAAGCCATCACTATGTGCCTTCAAGGGTTGATGTCATTACAGACTTCCCATAGACTGCAAAGGGGGCACGTCCCTGTAACAGATAGATATAGCTAGGAATACATTTCTATGGGGGCATTTGTGTCCTATATACGGGATATTATAGCCCTTAATGTGATGTATATACCACCAGTAGGTCTCCCTCTTTGCATAAGGGAGGGGGGAGCCCAAGAATACTATAAATTAAACTGTCCCTAGGTCTAAATATGGCGCCGGATTCCCGTGCATGTGCAATGCAACATAGTCCCCATGCATGTGTGGAAAGCAAAATATAGGACCAACTGGCTCTGCAGCTCTGCCTTGCGAGGCGGTGCCATGCACTCCAAGGCCATGGATGCGTCTCTGCCTATCAGAGGACCACTCCCCATGGGACTAGGGGAGGTCTGTCTAGGATGACGCTGCCAAAGGGAGGGCCCCACGCAGGATGGCCTAAGAAGGACCCCCTAGTGTGCCAGGTGGGACCCGCACTGGGAAATGCCCCCCGTTTACCTGAACTAGTGTAAAGGATACATTGTACAAATTTTGAAAATAACTGACCAGCTACGCTATACTCACTCACACTGAAAACTAGCAGTACCCGTCTCCTGAGACTGAAAACAAATGTATTGCACTTTTCTTAACAGCCAATTAAGTGAGACTGGATACTGAGAAAGTGGGCATCATTTGCAGTTCTTCCTAGGGGAGGAGGAATGCAATCTAAAATCCTACACAATTTGACATATAACCTAAATCTGGCCATAGATGGATTAAAAATCGGTCGGTTCAGCATAGACCGGACACATTTTGATCCATCTGTGACCGTTTCCACTCAAGAGAAGTCGATCTAATGATCGGCTTCTCTCGATCAGGAATGTTGGAAATTTTCATTTGATCAGCGCATGCAGCCAATCGATTGCAGCACTGACCAGTGTATTCTGATAGTGGAGGAGTCCCCGCTGTCAGGATGCAATAGAACTGTGGGGAGAATTCCTCCTTCCACCTAGCTTGTATTTGTTTTGATCAGCCCGTATGCTAATCAAAAAAAAAGAAAGAAATCTATCTATGGGCAGCCTAAGAAGGATATTTTTGTATCTATGTTTGTTTGCTGTGCATCTTCAAAAATATCTGACCTTGAGCAGGTTACATGAGTAATAGTTTTTAAGTTACTGTTAGTTT
This sequence comes from Lithobates sylvaticus, assembly GCA_028564925.1. Lineage (NCBI taxonomy): Eukaryota > Metazoa > Chordata > Amphibia > Anura > Ranidae > Lithobates > Lithobates sylvaticus. The sequence continues at coordinate 454,458,439 of CM053029.1, read as the reverse complement.
ATTCTTATTATTGTTACTATACCTTTTTATGACACTATCATTGATGTTGCCTAGTACTCCTGTAGAATATCAAATTCCGATTGCTGTCCAGTATAATGCTAGGATTGAATATAAAAATAAATAAAGGACACTATCATTGATGTTGCCTAGTACTAAAAATAAATAAAGGAGCACTGGCAGACATCGAATTGAATATTTTTGCATACTAATACCTAGTAATGATGAATCCAAGTTTGTGAATACCTTTCCAAGAGGATATTGTGCTGTGGTTCCATTGCTAGAGGAGAACAGGTAAAGGTTTCTGCCCAGTAACAGGTACAAAACTAAATCACCCTGAAAAAACAGATAACCCACATTGTGAGTTACCTACAGCTCAGCCACACTAGCAAATATGGTGTAGAACAATTTCAATTATTATTATTTTTTTTTATTTTTTTTAATTGTAGCTGCATCGTTATGCCATGTGATCCAGTTATATCAGTGTATTTAATACACAATAATGCAAAATGAATCCTGAATTAATTGACCAATGCATTATGTTTTCATATTATGTTTCAGAGTAGTGTTATATTTTAAGTTCACTCTGGGGCATGCCTTGATAAATGTATTTCATCATTATTTATCAGACTAGAGAGTTTACCTATCATTATATTTTAAGCTTTGTTTTCTAGCAGATAGAATAAAGGTGACACATATATCAAAACAATGATGGCAATTACGGTTTGAATGTAAAGAATGATTAAAGAGGAGCCACAGGGTGCTGACAAGTTATTTGAAAGATAGATATTTACAGTTACATAATTAGCACGATTGAGAAGAAAGCCTACACAATTTGATCCAGATGAAGATTATCCCTAGAATGGGTTAAATTGAAAGCCCCAAAAGCTGTTTGGCTTCTTACAGTATATGATCAGTGCATCAACTGGTTGCTTGCTGTGTTCCACTAAAATTGATATCATATAAACCATATTTTTCCTAAGAATGTCATAAGTTAAAGCAGTGCCACCAATAACTGGAAGGCTTTGGGTCATGGTGCAACATATCTGATGTATAGCAAAATTACAAACATTTTTCAGGAAGCAGGAATATTTTAGTAATTGATCATGCCATTACTCTTTTTTCCAAAGTGCAAAATGAATAGTTCTTTTAGCTTTAGCATATTTAATGAAATGTTTTAAGCCATCAAGAGCTTGACAATTGATATTCTTTAGGGAAATACTCAACATGTTGGCCTCAGGGAAGTTTTTAAAAATAAAGGAGTTTACCTTGAACTCACAGTAGTAAAATCACCTGGTGGAAACCAGGAAAAAAGTATAGGCTCTAAAGCATAAATAGCACATTGAAAAAGTTGCATATTTAATGATTCCTTTTGTATTAAAGTCAGTGACCCTCAATTGTATAATTGTAAAGAGCATATCACAAAAGCTTTTTGTTTCCTTAAATCAAAAAAGGAAACCTATACTGAGAGAATTCTGCAAGCTGACAACTCTGACCTTTTTCCAAAAGCATCAAACATTATGGAGTGGTTGGTAATCATTGCACCACATCCCCATGATGTGCAAAATATTTTATGGCTTTGTTTAGCTCTCCTCTTATAAAAGGTTAACCATAGTACCTGTTGTTAACCACCTCTAGTAAAACATATAGTAGTAGTAGTATTGTAAGCAGTTCACTTTCAATCACGATATATTAATTGTTTTTACATTCAAACAATCCATTAATATCAGTTCCAATTTACAACAGTCAGAGGTAGAATAACTATCAAAACTACCCTCAGTCTTCTGTGCCCATAATCTTGTAGATGTCCCTTTGGTTCCATCAACCGTCAGGGACATACATCTAACTTAAGAAGGATAGATAAAAGGTAAAATGCCTTTTGAAAAATATCTGAAGAAAAATCTATTTATTGTGGTTTATAATGCATATAAAAATGTTCCTAAATATAAAGAACACTGATGTGGGAATAAAAACATCATGGGAGGAAAACTTGAAAAGGTCCCCTTTCAGCATAATAGAAATGCTAAATCTTATTACAAGAAATAAATAAATAATTTGGATAATAAGATTGGTCTCTTGTACGCCGTTACACATCTGTGAGTGTCCTACTTAGTTTTATTAACCAAAAGAAGGAACCTAAAGAACATAAGAAAAATATCATATAAAAATAATTAATAAAGATACTGTATCTGCTGAAAAAAGTGGCTTATTGATTTGTACAGGGTGGGCATACAAATGGAGGAGGGATCAGAAAACTAGACTATGGATCTGGAAAAGTAGAGAATTACAACAAATTTAGAGAATATGATTATGAATCTGATGTCTCGCTTTCTTCCTCTTGCCAGTCTTCACAGCACATGGACACATCATATCCCAACATTGAAAATCGCTCAGCATGGAAAAAATTTGGTGGGTATCATGCAATAAAGTAAACATTCTTCCGCGCAACATTGTGGATGACTTTCACATAGACCCAACAAACATGAACAGAAACAAATCACAGATGCTGGTAAAGGTGATGGGGGTGGTTTTGCAGCAGCTACACAACATTCTGAAGAGGGTTTTCAATGGGGTAATAGTCCTCCTCTCCTTGTAAGTGCACTATTGACATAGGGTCAAGATTTTAGCTCACGTGGAGCCTCAAAAGAAGGATTTAGTCTCAATATGCAGTTATCTACTCATAATGTAATAGAAATACTCAAATTTACATTTCTTTTTCATTTTTAGGCAATTCAGCTATTGGGGGAATCAAGTTAGTCAGTAATCTATAGCAAGGCCTGAGTTTTTCCCATTCCAAGATATACAGTACCTCACAAAAGCGAGTACACCCTCACATTTTTGTAAATATTTTATTATATCTTTTCATGTGACAACACTAAAGAAATTACACTTTGCTCCAATGTAAAGTAGTGAGTGTACAGCTTGTATAACAGTATAAATTTGCTGTCCCCTCAAAATAACTCAACACACAGCTATTAATGTCTAAACCGCTGGCAACAAATGTGAGTACACCTCACAATGAAAATGTCCAAATTGGGCCCAAAGTGTAAATATTTTGTGTCCTCTTCCACTACTCCCATGACGACATCACAGAGCTGGTGGATGTTAGAGACCTTGTGCTCCTTCACCCTCCATTTGAGGATGCCCCACAGATGCTCAATAGGGTTTAGGTCTGGAGACATGCTTGGCCAGTCCATCACCTTTACCCTCATCTTCTTTAGCAAGGCAGTGGTCATCTTGGAGGTGTGTTTGGGGTCGTTATCATGTTGGAATACTGCCTTGCGGCCCAGTCTCTGAAGGGAGGGGATCATGCTCGGCTTCAGTATGTCACAGTACATGTTGGCATTCATGATTCCCTCAATGAAGTAGCTCCCCAGTGCCGGCAGCAGTCATGCAGCCCCAGACCATGACACTCCCACCACCATGCTTGACTGTAGGCAAGACACACTTGTCTTTGTACTCCTCACCTGGTTGCCACAGCACACGCTTGACACCATCTGAACCAAATAAGTTTATCTTGGTCTCATCAGACCACAGGACATGGTTCCAGTAATCCATGTCTGCTTGTCTTCAGCAAACTGTATGCAGGCTTTCTTGTGTATCATCTTTAGAAGAGGCTTCCTTCTGGGATGATAGCCATGCAGACCAATTTTATGCAGTGTGCAGAGTATGGTCTGAGTACTGATAGGCTGTCCCCCCACCCTTTCAACCTCTGCAGCAATGCTGACAGCACTCATACGTCTATTTCCCAAAGACAACCTCTGGATATGACGCTGAGCATGTGCACTCAACTTCTTTGGTTGACCATGGCGAGGCCTGTTCTGAGTGGAACCTGTCTTGGTTAACAGCTATATGGTCTTGGCCACTGTGCTACAGCTCAGTTTCAGTGTCTTCTTATAGCTTATGGCCATCTTTATGTAGAGCAAAAATTATTTTTTTCAGATCTTCAGACAGTTCTTTGCCATGAGGTGCCATGTTGAACTTACAGTGACCAGTATTAAGATAGTGAGAGCGATAACACCAAATTTAACATACCTGCTCCTCATTCACACCCGAGACCTTGTAACACTAACGAGTCACATGACACCGGGGAGGGAAAATGGTTAATTGGTCCCAATTTGGACATTTTCACTTAGGGGCATACTCACTTTTGTTGCCAGTGCTTTAGACATCAATGCCTGTGTGTTGAGTTATTTTGAGGGGACAGCAAATGTACCCTTTTTATGGCCAATGACTTGCATATAAGCCAAAATGGGGTCTTTTGATTTTTCAAGTTAGGGTTCGCGGCTCGTGTCCGAACTTTTCCATATTCGGGAGTTCTGGTGCGAACTGAAGAGTGGGGTGTTCAGCCCATCACTATTAAGAACTTAATGTATTCACCCAAAATCTAACATTTAAAATCTTTTATGACAAACATCAACATCATAACCTTGACTTGTGGATAAATTTCACTTTCCATGATATTCAGGCTTTTAGAGATCTGAAGTACCATTAAACCCATTTAAACAGCATTATCATCAGAAAATCTAACAACAATCCTGAGAGCTTTTAGCTCACATAGAAATAAATAATACAAATACCTTTTTTTACGTTTTTGGATCTTTTCATGTGGCAACACTGAAGAAATTACACTTTGTTACAATGTAAAGTAGTGAGTGTACAGCTTGTATAACAGTGTAAATTTGCTCTCTCCTCAAAATAACTCAACACACAGCTGCACAATTCTGGCCAAAATGAGAATCATGATTTTTTTTTTTTGCTTAGAATAAAAAGATCACGATTCTCGCGATGTAAAATCTTTCACATTATACAAAAAAAATGGGATAACTTTACTGGTTAGTTTTTTTTAATTCATTAAAGTAATTTTTTCCCAAAAAATTGACAAATTGTTACAATGTTTACACTTAGTTCAACTGATAAAAGGAAAATTTATTATCAAATACTTACCGTAATTTTCCTTTCCTGATGGACTCCATGGCAGCCTACGTGTGGGTTAACCCCGCCTCCTCTCCAATGCTATAGGACCCCCTACCCTATAAAATTGAGCTCACCTGTACAGACTGTGTTCCGTAACTAGCCTACTCAATAACTGATGGGTGGGAACTCCGTCTGCCATGGAGTCCATCAGGAAAGGAAAATTACGGTAAGTATTTGATAATAAATTTTCCTTTTTCCTGACAGACTCCATGGCAGCCTACGTGTGGGAAATAACTAGCCAATCCACACGGGTGGGTATGCTGAACAGCAATAATTTTAACTTAACCCGTCAACCGACAGGATTTATAACCAGAGTTCACGGAAGATAGCGAAGCGGGCTCAATATAGTAACTTGACGATAAAATCTAATAGAGGCCCATAAGGCCGTTCTGCAGATCACGTCTGGAGCCGCGTACTGGGCTGCTGCCCATGAAACCGCTATATCCCTGTCAGACCATGCCGTCAATGCTTCCAGAGTTCTAGTTCTAAAACTAAAAAAGGCTGATGGATGAACTGAATGATCCAGGCCGCAGTTGTTCTAGTTGAAGCTTGAAGTAGCTTGCAGGTATACCTTCTGGAATCCGTCTATGTACAGAGAAAGAACTTTTCTAGTGGACTCCCAGACCTAAATGTAGGTAGGACGATCTCCTGGTTCTTATAGAACCTTGAAATAGTTCTCGGAATTAAACTGAGCATGAGGATAAGGACCATCTGAAAAAGAGGTTCCCCGTAATTTAGGGATACGACCTCCAAGGTCCTCTATTCCGAAGTAACGGCTACAAGGAAAGTGACTTCAGTTGATAAGGTTTCGAAACAGACAGCAGGGAGGACCCCGTATTACTGAGATCAGATAGTAAGTTGAAGACAAGGAAAGGACCCCAATTGGGGAATCTTGGTCTTCTTTGAGGGCTGAGTTTTAACTCCCTACAGGACAACTGCCTGATTAAAGGGAGAACAGCCCACTAAGATCCGGAGAAAGTCAACCAGGCTGAGACTTGGACTCTAAAAGAGCTGATGTATAGGGATAAATCTAGGCCGGAACAAAGAAAGCTGGCAATATCCTGAGCTTTTGGATCTCTACCCAAACTGCCTGAAGAATACGAGAACTCGACAGACTTGGCCCATCTTCTTTCATCAACCTAATTTGTGCCTGTCCCCATAGAGCTCCTGAAAACGGACAACATCCTTGAAGTGCACCTGAGTCGACCAAGGGTACAGAACCGCACCCTGAGTGCAATACCTCACCAGCTTGAAGTTGCCTGGGAAGAGAATCAATCTACTTCGGGATCGACTCCCAGGGACAGAATCTACTTGAATGTTTGCACTTGAAGAGACCACTCGTTAATATCTTAACCAGATGTGTGACATGAGACCCACTTGGATGCTCCGGACTCCGGGGAAGTAGAGCCATGAAAGGTCTGAGCCCAAAACATGATGGGTTCAACCCACCGGGATAGTGTGGATCTTCAGGTACCTCTATGACTCTTCACATAGGAGATCGCCACTGTATCATCCATTCTTAAAAACACTGACTCTCCCTTCCGAGAACGGGAGGACTAAAACGGCCCACCAGGCAGCCCGAGGATCCAGGATGTCCTAGCCCAGGTTGAGAAGACACGTACCCTTGAACAGGATCCGATGTGCAGAGGGCTCCCCAACCGGTACTGCTGGCATAGGTCATGACCATGACCTATGAGATGGGATAACAGAGTGCCAACTGAGCAAGTTTTGCGCCGAAACCACCAGAAGGAGGCTGCTCCTTATCGTAAATGACATGCGAGTAGATTGACTGTTGCCCCTTGATATTCATTGCTGCAAAGAACCTGACTAGACAGGGTATAACTTTTGCAGGGACCACTTGACCGCAGAGACCGTTGAGCCGGTAGTTTTAGGCACTATGAGGCCCTCCAGCCGTGAAGGGAATAGAGACCGAAGTTGGTGAAGGTGTAGAATACCTGTTCCCTGTGAACCAACAGCTGGACTTCGTCTTGGGACATCAACACGAGGATGTTTAAACACCGGTAAAGATGCCCCCTTCCCGTTCTGATAAGGTCCATTATGGCCAGAGGAACTCTACCAAGAGCTGTAGATTAAAAAGGAGGTATTCGAGCAACTCCTCCGCCACCTGAATTTCGTTGCACCTCGACTGAGGACCCTTTATTCCAAGCCAATCCGAGGATCGGATTGACACCAGCCCCAGCTCCTTAACTGCTGAACTTTTTGTAGAACTCTTCCGAAATTCCTCTGAGTACAAGACTATGTTCTCTGTCCAGGTTTCCATAGCCCTAATCATAGCTGCTAAAGCCAGAGCAGGTTTACAAGCCATCTCGGCAAACACATGCGTTTTTCTTGAGGTCTTGAATCGTTTTCTCTCAAGCCTGACCAGGACACAGCATCTTCTAAAGACAGAACGACCTGTTTTGCCAAACGCGACAAAGCTGCATCAATGAGGGGAAGGTTACCCAGACGCTTCACTTCTTCTGCCTGGAGGTTTTTGCTTGACATAGAAGTTTTTCTTGTCTATCTTGCTCCACTCTTCATCCTTTAAATCCACAAGGAGCCAAAAAGGAGAAAAAGGAGTTTCTTTTCCCCAGATGCCTAAAGAACTACTTTGCATAGCCGGGGGTGGAATGGTCTACCCTGTTAGGGGCTTCCATGGCCGCTTTGACTCATGGAGAAACTAGAGAGACGTCAAGGCATTCGACATATTTGTCACCTTCCAACTTGCTGACCTGGGAATCTGGAGATGTCGCGTAGGGCTGGGAAGGACCCGAAACCTTTGGGTCACGTCAGCCAAGGAGCCAGGTAGATATAGAAGTGGCTCCATGTGTGAGATGTACCCCAACTTCTTAGGAATTGCTGCATCACATATTCCGCGAAAGACTCCACATCCTTGTTAACCGTCTCCTTTCACTTTATATTTTCTTTATTTTTATTTTAAACCCAACCGCCCAGGCGTAACACTGGTCACATAAGGACTTGCCCCCCTGGACTCATATTCCACATCTCCAGCAGGCTCGGTAATCCGAACCGCTGTCATGGCGGTGGGTGCGACGACTAAAGGAGGAATGGCAACATCTCCTCTAGATGGAGGAGGAATGGCAACGTCTCCTCTAGATGGAGGAGGAATGGCAACGTCTCCTCTAGATGGAGGAGGAATGGCAACGTCTCCTCTTGATGGAGGAGGAATGGCAACGTCTCCTCTGCTTGGAGGAGGAATGGAACGTCTCCTCTTGTTGGAGGAGGAATGGCAACGTCTCCTCTTGATGGAGGAGGAATGGCAACGTCTCCTCTTGATGGAGGAGGAATGGCAACGTCTCCTCTTGATGGAGGAGGAATGGCAACGTCTCCTCTTGATGGAGGAGGAATGGCAACGTCTCCTCTTGATGGAGGAGGAATGGCAACGTCTCCTCTTGATGGAGGAGGAATGGCAACGTCTCCTCTAGATGGAGGAGGAATGGCAACGTCTCCTCTGCTTAAGGAGGAATGGAACATCTCCTTGTTGGAGGAGGAATGGGAACGTCTCCTCTGTCTAAAGGAGGAATGAAACATCTCCTTGTTGGAGGAGGAATGGGAACGTCTCCTCTGTCTAAAGGAGGAATGAAACATCTCCTTGTTGGAGGAGGAATGGGAACGTCTCCTCTGTCTAAAGGAGGAATGAAACATCTCCTTGTTGGAGGAGGAATGGGAACGTCTCCTCTGTCTAAAGGAGGAATGAAACATCTCCTTGTTGGAGGAGGAATGGAACGTCTCCTCTTTAAAGGAGGAATGGAACGTCTCCTTGTTGGAGGAGGAATGGCAACGTCTCCTCTAGTTCGGAGGAGGAATGGCAACGTCTCCTCTAGTCGGAGGAGGAATGGCAACGTCTCCTCTAGTCGGAGGAGGAATGGCAACGTCTCCTCTAGTCGGAGGAGGAATGGCAACGTCTCCTCTAGTCGGAGGAGGAATGGCAACGTCTCCTCTAGTCGGAGGAGGAATGGCAACGTCTCCTCTAGTCGGAGGAGGAATGGCAACGTCTCCTCTAGTCGGAGGAGGAATGGCAACGTCTCCTCTAGTCGGAGGAGGAATGGCAACCTCTCCTCTAGTCGGAGGAAGAATGGCAACATCTCCTCTAGTCGGAGGAGGAATGGCACCATCTCCTCTTGTAGATGTTGTGGCCTGGCAAGGTCTATATTCATCCTGGACCACGACTTGCGGGTCTGATCTGGAAGGGCTGAAAAAGATGGGGGGGGGGGGGGAATGATCAAGCGCAATCTCAAACCTTTGAGACCGCAAACCTTAACCCCTCCCCTCGCCTGCACATACCTTGTGCGTGAGGGCTGGCCGTATGAAGCAGTGACCTGTCCGTAACCTCTGGACAGAACGTCAACACAAACACAGACGGTCTGCAGGTGACCCGTAAAAAAAATTTCATGTACCTAGCCAATCAAAACGATTATCTAATTATCAAATATATTATCAGATATATTTATTAGAAAGGTAGTACTGTCAACATTTCCGTTGAACGGTAAAATCATATCAAATATATGTGGATATACATATCTAATTCTCCAAAAAAAAAATATTTGAATTATGACAAAACATATATATATATATATATATATATATATTTACATATATTATTTATTATATTTATTTATTATATTTATATTTTTATTATTTTATTATTTTTTTCTTTTATTTATTTAATTATATTATTTTTTTTTTTTTTTTTTTTTTTTTTTTTTTTATTTTTTATTATTTAATTTTTTTTTTTTTTTTTTTTTTTTATTATATTATATATATATATATATTATTTATATAACTTTCCCCTTTTAAGGGGAGACAAATCCATTGGCCAACTGCAGACCAGGCGGGGGAAAGCTGCCTCTCTCTGTCTGCAGGAATTTCCATACCGACAGGAGACGGCAGACCTTCGGATCCCCCGCCCGAGTGACGTCACCGCCCCCACCTCGCGCCTGCGCCGTGGGGGACAGCCGAACGGCGCCCGCGCGACCGCCGGACCATCCGACCTTCCGCGCATGCGCGAGCCAAGCCTCGCTTTCGCGGAGGCCTCGCGCATGCGCAGAACGACGGCAGCGGCCGCGACCCGGAAGCACCGCGGCAGCCTGGAACGCAGAAGCGTTCCAGGCGCCCTGAGGGGAAAAGGAAGCACCGGGGAGTACCGGGGTGTACCGGGGGGGGGGGGGTACCGGGGAATACCGGGGATCACCATGGCATACCAAAGAGGCATACAGGAAATAAGGAACATTTACAACAAAGACGGCTGCCATGGAGGGAAAAGGAAAATATGAAAGTTTGCAGACCTTGCCAGCCGTTGATGCGTCCACCTGCAGGCATACCGAGACAACCACCCCTCGATCACTGGGGTATCCTAGTGCCATGAAAAGCAATTCGCCCTCTCTTAACTGGGCTCTGAGCTGCACCGCATGAATGGTATGTTTAATCCTGGAAAATTCCGACCGGACGCCAACAGGAACAACCGTGATGTAGGTCCATTGGAGGAGGACAAAAAAGGAACACAGTCTGTACAGGTGAGCTCAATTTTATAGGGTAGGGGGTCCTATAGCATTGGAGAGGAGGCGGGGTTAACCCACACGTAGGCTGCCATGGAGTCTGTCAGGAAAAGAATGTTCTGATTCTTGCCAGACTGCCTGTTTTTTTTTCTTCCTTCTTTTGACGGCTGTGGCTTTAGAAGAGCAGAGAGAATTCTTTGCATAGCAAGAATCGTGAAAGACTTTTATCAAGATCACAACAGGGAAAAAATTTGTGTTAAATTTGGTGTTATCGCTCTCACTCTCTCATACTGGTCACTGGAAATTCAACATGGCTCCTCATGGCAAAGAACTCTCTGAGGATCTGAAAAAAAGAATTGTTGACCTACATAAAGATGGCCTAGGCCAGTGATGGCGAACCTTTTTGGGCCCAAGTGCCCAAACTGCAAACCAAAACGACGTATTTTTTTCAAAGTGCCAACACTGCAATTAAACCTGAATAACGAGGTTTTAGTTTAGAAATCAATTCATACAGTATTGCATAGTATTGGCAGAGTATTGCATAGTATAGGCAGAGTATTGCAGAGTATTGCATAGTATGGGCACAGTATTGCATAGTATGGGCAGAATACTGCAGAGTTTTGCATACTTTGGGCATAGTATTGCATAGTATGGGCAGAGTATTGGCAGTGTATTGGCAGAGTATTGCATAGTATTGGCAGAGTATTGCATAGTATTGGCAGAGTATTGCATAGTATTGGCAGAGTATTGCATAGTATTGCAGAGTATGGGCATAGTATTGCAGAGTATGGGCAGAGTACTGCATAGTATGGGCAGAGTACTGCAGAGTATTGCATAGTATGGGCAGAGTATTGCATAGTATGGGCAGAGTATTGCATAGTATGGGCAGAGTATTGGCAGAGTATTGCATAGTATGGGCAGAGTATTGCATAGTATTGGCAGAGTATTGCATAGTATTGGCATAGTATTGGCAGAGTATTGCATAGTATGGGCAGAGTTTTGCATAGTATGGGCAGAGTATTGCATAGTATGAGCACAGTATTGCATAGTATGGGCACAGTATTGCATAGTATGGGCACAGTATGGGCAGAGCATGGGCAGAGCACTGCAGAGCATTGCATCTCTATCCCTCTTCCCTCACACTGTAGGGCGCGCGAGAGCAAGATTCTGGGAGGACGTCCATGAACGCCCTCCCAGAATAAGCCGACCATGCTGTAGCCATCTTTTGGCTATGGCCCGGTCGGCAATTGGTTATAAAAGTCACATTTGATTTGCTGAAATTGGTCCCCAGTCGCTCCGTTCGCTCGAGTCGCTCCGGTAGTGTCAGGTGATTTCCCACGCAGGCACATCAACAGGAGTGTCAGATGTTTGAGAGGGGGGGTGGCTTCAGTGTTCGGAGCATGCGCCATGCCCACTCGGACACGTCACCGCTGCTATTCCCAGAGAACTGTGGGAGATGTAGTTTGCGGGAGTGGACAATTTAATGTCAGTGAATGACTGTAGTTTACTTGTCACGGCGTGCCCACAGAGACGGCTCGGCGTACCGGCAGCGGCACGCGTGCCACGCGTTCGCCATCACTGGCCTAGGCTATAAGAAGATTGCCAAGACCCTGAAACTGAGCTGTAGCACAGTGGCCAAGACCATATAGCTGTTAACCAAGACAGGTTCCACTCAGAACAGGCCCCGCCATGGTCGACCAAAGAAGTTGAGTGCACATGATCAGCGTCATATTCAGAGACTGTCTTTGGGAAATAGATGTATGAGTGCTGCCAGCATTGCTGCAGAGGTTGAAGGGGTGGAGGGCCAGCCTGTCAGTGCTCAGACCATCAAATTGGTCTGCATGGCTGTCATCCCAGAAGAAAGCCTCTTCTAAAGATGATGCACAAGAAAGCCCTGCAAACTGTTTTCTGAAGACAAGCAGACTAAGGACATTGATTACTGGAACCATGTACTGTGGTCTGATGAGACCAAGATAAACTTATTTGGTTCAGATGGTGTCAAGCGTGTGTGGCGGCAACCAGGTGAGGAGTACAAAGACAAGTTTGTCTTGCCTACAGTCAAGCATGGTGGTTGGAGTGTCATAGTCTGGGTGGAAGAGTGCAAGGTCTCTAACATGCACCAGCTCACTACTTTTTCATTGTAGCAAAGTGTCCTTTCTTCAGTGTTGTCACATCAAAAGATATAATAAAATATTTACAAAAATGTGAGGGGTGTACTTACTTTTGTGAGATACTGTGTGTATATATATATATATATATATATATATATATATATATATATACATACATATACATATACATATACATACACAAACAAGAATAGAATTGTGTGTGCGCAGATCTATAAAATATGAAAAGAACTGTATAATTGTCTGAAAAATGTTGGATAAAGACTTTGTATTTTCTACCAAATAATATAGAGAAATTGGATAATGGGGGGCTACTTTATCTCCTATGCAATACAGTGAGGGAAAAAAGTATTTGATCCCCTGATGGTTTTGTACGTTTTCCCACTGACAAAGAAATGATCAGTCTATAATTTTAATGGTAGGTTTATTTTAACAGTGAGAGACAGAATAACAACAAAAATATCCAGAAAAATGCATGTCAAAAAAGTTATAAATTGATTTGCATTTTAATGAGTGAAATAAGTATTTGATCCCCTATCAATCAGCAAGATTTCTGGCTCCCAGGTGTCTTCTATACAGGTGACGAGTGGAGATTAGGAGCATTCTCTTAAAGGGAGTGCTCCTAATCTCAGCTTCTTACCTGTATTAAAGACACCTGTCCACAGAAGCAATCAATTAATTAATCAGATTCCAATCTCTCCACCATGGCCAAGACCAAAGAGCTGTCCAAAGATGTCAGGGACAAGATTGTAGACCTACACAAGGCTGGAATGGGCTACAAGACCATTGCCAAACAGCTTGGTGAGAGGGTTGGTGTGACAACAGTTGGTGTAATTATTCGCAAATGGAAAAAACACAAACTAACTGTCAATCTCCCTTGGTCTGGGGCTCCATGCAAGATCTCACCTTGTGGAGTTTCAATGATCATGAGAATAGCGAGTAATCAGCCCAGAACTACACGGAAGACTCTTGTCAATGATCTCAAGGCAGCTGGGGCTATAGTCACCAAGAAAACAATTGGTAACACACTACGCTGTGAAGGACTGAAATCCTGCAGCACCTACAAGGCCCGCTGCTCAATAAAGCACATGTACAGGCCCATATGAAGTTTGCTAATGAACATCTGAATGATTCAGAGGAAAACTGGGAGAAAGTGTTGTGGTCAGATGATACCAAAAATCAAGCTTTGTGGCATCAACTCAACTCACCGTGTTTGGAGGAGGAGGAATGCTGCCTATGATCCCAAGAACACCATCCCCACCGTCAAACAAGGAGATGGAAACATTATGCTTTGGGGGTGTTTTTCTGCTAAGGGGACAGGACAACTTTACTGCATCAAATGATGGACGGGGACATGTACCGTCAAACCTCCTTCTCTTAGCCAGGGCATTAAAAATGGATCATGGATGGGTATTTTAGCATGACAAGAACCCAAAACACACAGCCACGGCAACAAAGGAGTGGCTCAAGAAGAAGCACATTAACCGCTTGCCGACCAGCCGCCGCAGTTATACTGCGGCAGGTTGGCTCGGCTGCACGAATTACCGTAGGTGTATGTTAGGCTCGTACACAGCGTTCTGTGGGCACACACGCGCCGATTGGCCAGCGGGGGAGCCAATCAGCGGGTCAGGCGGACTCGATGTCCACCGGCCCTCCGCGATCATTCCCCACAGAGACAGAATGGGGATCTGCCAAAGTAAACTAGGCAGATCTCCGTTCTTTAAGGGGATGACGCAGAGATCCTGTCTTTCTGCTATGCAGGAAGACAGATCTGTGTGTTGTCGCAGGCAGCCCATCCCCCATACAGTTAGTAAACACATTTATTCCTTTGATCGCCTCTGATGTTAACCCCTTCCCTGCCAGTGCATTAGTACAATGTCAGTGCATATTTTTAGCACTGATCACTGTAATAATGTCGCTGGTTCCCAAAAAAGTGTCAAAAATGTCAGTTAGGTGTCCGATCTGTCCGCCGCAATGTCGCAGTCCCGCAGATCACCGCCATTACTAGTAAAAAAAAATTTTTTTTTATAAAAATGCCATAAATCTATCTCCTATTTTGTAGACGCTATAACTTTTGCGCAAACCAATCAATATATGCTTATTGTTTTTTTTTTTTTACCAAAAATATGTAGTAGAATACAAATTGGCCTAAAATGATGAAGAAATTCGATTTTATTGAGTATGTTTTATAGCAGAAAATACAAAATATATTTTTTTTTTCAAAATTGTCGGTCTTTTTTTGTTTATAGCGCAAAAAATTTAAATCGCAGAGGTGATCAAATACCACCAAAAGAAAGCTCTATTTGTGGGGAAAAGGGGACATCAATTTTTTTTGGGTACAGCGTCGCGCGACCGTGCAATTGTCAGCTAAAGTAACGCAGTGCCGTATCGCAAAAAATGGTCTGGTCATTAAGGGGGTAAATCTTTTGGGGACTGAAGTTTTTAAGGTCCTGGAGTGGCCTAGCCAGTCTCCAGACCTTAATCCCATAGAAAATATGTGGAGGGAGCTGAAGGTTCAAGTTATCAAATGGCAGCCTTGAAACCTAATTGACTTGGAGAGCATCTGCAAAGAGGAGTGGGAAAAAATCCCTCCTGAGATGTGTGCAAACCTGGTGGCCAACTACAAGAAATGTCTGACCTCTGTAATTGCCAACAAGGGTTTTTCCACCAAGTACTAAGTCATGTTTTACGAAGAGGTCAAATACTTATTTCACTCATTAAAATGCAAATCAATTTATAACTTTTTTTGAAATGCGGTTTTCTGATTATTTTGCTGTTATTCTATCTCTTACTGTTAAATAAACCTACCATTAAAATTATAGACTGATCATTTCTTTGTCAGTGAGCAAACGTACAAAATCAGCAGGGGATCAAAAACTTTTTTTCCCTCACTGTATATGGGGTTGGATCCTTGGTTTATATGATGCTGGTAGTCAAATATAATTATTTTTTAAATATAGGCAGTCATCTTATGCCCTGTACACATGACCGGTTTTGCCGTCAAAATAAACTTAAAAGGTTTTTTCGATGGAATTCTGATGAAATTCCGCTCAAGCTGTCTTGCATACACACGGTCACACCAAATTCCGACCGCCCAGAACGTGGTGACGTACAACGCGTATGACGGGACTAGAAAACTGAAGTTCAATAGCCAGTAGCCAATAGCTTCTGTCTCGTACTTGCTTCAGAGCATCCGTGATTTTTTGTGCGTAGGAACAGCATACAGACGAGCGGTTTTTACGCTTGAAATTGTTTCCGTCTGAATTTTCGACGGAAAATGGAGCATACACATGGTCGGAATATCCGAAGAAGAGCTCCCATCTGACTTTTTCGGCTGGAAAGTCCGACCGTTCTGTTAGGGCCCATGTTGGAAAATGATAACAAAATACAGATTTGTATAAAAGGTTAGCATTTGCAGCCTACACATTCTATCAGCAAATGTTTGCCTAGGAGAAATTATTAGGCTGGATGACATCTCAACATATTTACAGTAAAGTATATCATAAAATACTTAAATATAACACCCTGTGTTTTTACTTTTTGAATTTTCTAAGCTACTATGGAAAATCTTGTGCCATGTGTAGACATGGCATAAGATTCTCATTTAAAGCCTTTTCCAGACTGGTTGCTGGGAGAGTGGCCTGGACCTCAAACAGCCCTCATTATAATAGTAACAGAACCTTTTTGGGGGTTATTCGTACTGATTTACATTATAGATTTAAAGAACCTTAAAGTGGAAGTGAACCCTTACATAAGCCCACTGAAATTACTAGCCTCAGGCGGTAAACAATCATGAAGTAAATCATCCCACATGAGCTGTGCCTCTTTATCTGTAACCTTCTCTCCTCTAGACCTCTCTAAATTACAAAAAAGATTGCATTTATCAGCTTCCAGCAGGCAGAGCTCGGACATCACACACTCCACAGCACATAGCAGACACCTGAGTGTAATCTGACACCTGAGTGGAGGGAATAGACACCCCCTCTACACAGCCTTACTGGGAAAAACTGACATTGTCTCATTTCAGTAAGGCTGTCAATCATCTAGTGTGTGGAGGGGGGAAGTGTGCCATCACCATGATATGCCTGGTGTCGGAGAAAACTGCCTGAAGTAACATATGCAGATTGCAGAGGAAGGAGTTAGTGGCCAGAATTCACACAGGGTGCTTTGGATTGAGGCAGGTACACACACTATATGAGGATATGATTTGCACATATTGCATTCAAATAGTCATCTTGAACAGTATATCTAAATAAAAATTATAGAAAAGTTAAAGCGGAGCTCCACCCTAAAGTGGAACTTCCGCTCATTGGAACCCCCCCCCCCCTCCGGTGCCACAATTGGCACCTTTCAGGGGGGAGGGTATAATACAGGTATCTGCACCCACTTCCGTGCATAGATAGCCGCAGAATCTGCGGGTATTTACGCCACTTCCTGTCATCCCCCGCTGTCTGCTGGGAAACACAAGGATCCCAGAGACAGCAGGGAGCGTCCTTATTGCGCAGCGCGACTCGCAAATGAGCAGTAGGGAACCGGGAAGTGAAGCCGCAAGGCTTCACTTTCTGATTCCCATACCGAAGATGGCGGCGGCAGCACCCGAGAGACGGTCGATAGATCGGCTTTCGGGTGCCGACATCGCGGGCGCGCTGGACGGGTAAGTGTCCATATTTTAAAAGCCAGCAGCTGCAATATTTGTATCTGCTGACTTTTAAAAAAATATTTTTCGCCGGACTCCCTCTTTAACATAGAGAAAAACAAATATAATTATAAGAATAAAATATTTTTTACCCTTTTCCAGTAATATTATTTTGAGAAAAAATGGTCTAGCGCATTTGATAAACGTCATCCATTCCTGTAAATGATATACATATTGTATATTTGATTAAAAAAAAAAAAACTTTAGAAGAAATGATTTGATGTTGTTTTTCATAGGAAATAAATAAAACAAATGCACATGTTAGCTTCAAGCAAATAACCCCAGCATCTGCAACAAATCTCAGCAAAATAGAAAAAGGCCAGAATGAGATTTGACAGAAGAAGTTAGCTCATTGATTGTTGCCAGATGGATATTTGTTAATACATTAATATAACCCAGTGACAAATAACTGAGCATAAAGTGTGATGTGAGCATTCTAAATCTATTGTTTGACAGAAGTTTGACATAATACATGCAATCAAAGATTCACATTTTAGCTAAAAGTGATTCAAAGATTTAATTGTAGTATGAGACAAAGTTAGTCACAAAAACAAGCGCACTGATAACAAATCAACTCAACTCAAGTAGAATAATTCACTTTATTGCTCACTTGGTGGATCTTTTTTTAAAAAAAAGTAAAAAACATTTGCACATTGGTACTATTTTGAACGTTTTGCATCCAAAAAAGTGGTCTTCACACAACTGATTCTGTTTCTGATTTGGGCCAAATTATCTTGCTCTAAGCAGCTTTGCATGCATAATGGAAAGTGGACAGGAAACATGCAATTTTTTTTTTGCTGATACCTCGTTCCATTAGCTGGCGGGTGTTTTTTAAATAAAATATATGGCAGGGCAGCATAGCCTGATGTATGCTGTAAAGGTATTATAACTGTCATTCTTTTTTGTTCTCCATTCCCTTTGAGAGATCGCATGTCTCCAATATAAGAACATTCCCTAGCTACCAGATTGAGGCTGTTATACTTAATATCTATTATTTTTGTTTAAGAGATCTTTGCGATGTCTATTTAACAAATGGCCATGTGACGTTTTGTAACTTGGGCTCAAGAAAATCTAGCTGTCTCTTTTCACAGTAGGTCTTGCAATCTCAGTCTAAAATATAGTTTGATATTTTGAGACTGTAAATGACAGTAGCTGTCTTTTTTTTCTTTAAAGAAAGAAATCGCCTTGGTGCAATGTTAATAGAAATGAACATAGGGACCTTCATACAGTAGTCTGATATGCAGACGTTGAATATACTCCTGCCTTGCACATTTTGGCATGATGACCTACTGATTTTTAGCCTTGCAAGTGGTAAAATGTTTATTAGGTGTTCTTTTTTGTTTATACCGAACAAAGGTAAAAGAAGATTTTGCAAGAAAGATCATGAAATGCAATCTGTTCATTGATATATAACAGATGCCCTTTTATTTCTCAACATCTATGCAGGAAGAGAGTAATAAGTGTCAAACTGACTGATAGCAGGAAACCAGAGAGTGAC
>CM053029.1:454412198-454439126 GCA_028564925.1 Lithobates sylvaticus | reverse complement strand
TATGAGGATATGATTTGCACATATTTCATTCAAATAGTCATCTTGAAGAGTATATCTAAATAAAAATTATAGAAAAGTTAAAGCGGAGCTCCAGCCTAAAGTGGAACTTCCGCTCATTGGAACCCCCCTCCGGTGCCACAATTGGCACCTTTCAGGGGGGAGGGTGTAATACAGGTATCTGCACCCACTTCCGGGCATAGATAGCCGCAGAATCTGGGGGTATTTACGCCACTTCCTGTCATCCCCCCCCGCTGTCTGCTGGGAAACACACGGATCCCAGAGACAGCAGGGAGCGTCCTTATTGCGCGACTCGCACATGCGCAGTAGGGAAATGGGAAGTGAAGCCGCAAGGCTTCAATTCCTGACTCCCATACCGAAGATGGCGGCGGCAGCACCCGAGAGACGATTGATAGATCGGCTTTCGGGTGCCGACATCGCGGGCGCGCTGGACGGGTAAGTGTCCATATTTTAAAAGCCAGCAGCTGCAATATTTGTATCTGCTGACTATTAAAAAAATATTTTTTCGCCGGACTCCCTCTTTAACATAGAGAAAAACACATATAATTTATAAGAATAAAATATTTTTTACCCTTTTCCAGTAATATTATTTTGAGAAAAAATGGTCTAGCGCATTTGATAAACGTCATCCATTCCTGTAAATGATATACATATTGTATATTTGATTAAAAAAAAAAAAAAAAAAACTTTAGAAGAAATGATTTGATGTTGTTTTTCGTAGGAAATAAATAAAACAAATGCACATGTTAGCTTCAAGCAAATAACCCCAGCATCTGCAACAAATCTCAGCAAAATAGAAAAAGGCCAGAATGAGATTTGACAGAAGAAGTTAGCTCATTGATTGTTGCCAGATGGATATTTGTTAATACATTAATATAACCCAGTGACGAATAACTGAGCATAAAGTGTGATGTGAGCATTTTAAATCTATTGTTTGACAGAAGTTTGACATAATACATGCAATCAAAGATTCACATTTTAGCTAAAAGTGATTCAAAGATTTAATTGTAGTATGAGACAAAGTTAGTCACAAAAACAAGCGCACTGATAACAAATCAACTCAACTCAAGTAGAATAATTCACTTTATTGCTCACTTGGTGGATCTTTTTAAAAAAAAGTAAAAAACATTTGCACATTGGTACTATTTTGCATCCAAAAAAGTGGTCTTCACACAACTGATTCTGTTTCTGATTTGGGCCAAATTATCTTGCTCCAAGCAGCTTTGCATGCATAATGGAAAGTGGACAGGAAACATGCATTTTGTTTTTTGCTGATACCTCGTTCCATTAGCTGGCGGGTGTTTTTTAAATAAAATATATGGCAGGGCAGCATAGCCTGATGTATGCTGTAAAGGTATTATAACTGTCATTCTTTTTTGTTCTCCATTCCCTTTGAAAGATCGCATGTCTCCAATATAAGAACATTCCCTAGCTACCAGATTGAGGCTGTTATACTTAATATCTATTATTTTTGTTTAAGAGATCTTTGCAATGTCTATTTAACAAATGGCCATGTGACAATTTGAAAATCTAGCTGTCTCTTTTCACAGTAATGCCGCGTACACACGAAGGGACAATCCCGCGGGATTATCCGCTGGACTGAAGTCCAGCGGATAATCCCCTCGTGTGTGGGCGCCGGCGGACTTTTTGGCGCCAAAGTACGGCGGACTAAAGTTTGAAGTTTTGTTTTCAAATTATCCGCTGGACTTGGCAGTCCAGCGGATAATCCCGCCGTTAGTGGGCAAGTCCGCGGGACTTTTGAAATGAACGGACTTGCCGCTCATCGGCAAGTCCGTTCATTTAGCACGTGACTTCAGGTTACGTAGCTAGCGTAGGCAGTAAATGCCGCCGCGCTAGCTCCGTGACCTGGCATGGATTTAAAGGGACTCCCCACGCCGAAAAAACGGCGTGGGGGTTCCCCCCAAATCCATGTCAGACCCTCATCCGAGCACGCAGCCTGGCAGGCCAGGAAAGGGGTGGGGACGAACGAGCGCCCCCCCCCCTCCTGAGCCGTACCAGGCCGCGTGCCCTCAACATGGGGGGTGCCCTGGGGAAAGGGGGGCCGTGCGGCCCCCCCACCCCAAAGCACCTTGTCCCCATGTTGATGAGGACAAGGGCCTCTTCCCGACAACCCTGGCCGTTGGTTGTCGGGGTCTGCGGGCGGGGCTTATCGGAATCTGGGAGCCCCCTTTAATAAGGGGGCCCCCAGATACCGGCCCCCCACCCTATGTGAATGAGTATGGGGTACGATGTACCCCTACCCATTCACCTAAGGTGTAAAATGTAAAGTAAAAAAAAACACCCACACTTTTGAAAAAATAGTTTATTGCACTGCTCCGGGGGTCTTCTTCCGTCTTGGGGGTCTTCTCGCCGGACTCCCCCGCCATTTACCAAGCTCTTTTACCGAGCGAGGGGAGTCCGGCGAGAAGACCCCCAAGACGGAAGAAGACCCCCGGAGCAGTGCAATAAACTATTTTTTCAAAAGTGTGGGTGTTTTTTTTTACTTTACATTTTACACCTTAGGTGAATGGGTAGGGGTACATCGTACCCCATACTCATTCACATAGGGTGGGGGGCCGGTATCTGGGGGCCCCCTTATTAAAGGGGGCTCCCAGATTCCGATAAGCCCCCGCCCGCAGACCCCGACAACCAACGGCCAGGGTTGTCGGGAAGAGGCCCTTGTCCTCATCAACATGGGGACAAGGTGCTTTGGGGTGGGGGGGCCGCACGGCCCCCCTTTCCCCAGGGCACCCCCCATGTTGAGGGCACGCGGCCTGGTACGGCTCAGGAGGGGGGGGCGCTCGTTCGTCCCCACCCCTTTCCTGGCCTGCCAGGCTGCGTGCTCGGATGAGGGTCTGACATGGATTTGGGGGGAACCCCCACGCCGTTTTTTTCGGCGTGGGGAGTCCCTTTAAATCCATGCCAGCTTGCGGAGCTAGCGCGGCGGCATTTACTGCCTACGCTAGCTACGTAACCTGAAGTTACGTTCGAAATGAACGGACTGCTCCGTGTGTGGGCAAGTCCGTTCATTTTCAAAAGTCCCGCGGACTTTTGGCCGGCGGATTATCCGCTGGAGAAGTCCGTGCGTGTGTGGGCAAGTCCACACCCTCGGAAAGTCCAGCGGACCTAGCCGGAAAGTCCCGCGGGATTGTCCGCTGGACTAGGTCCGCCGGCAAAAGTCCCTACGTGTGTACGAGGCATAAGTCTTGCAATCTCAGTCTAAAATATAGTTTGATATTTTGAGACTGTAAATGACAGTAGCTGTCTTTTTTTTCTTTAAAGAAAGAAATTGCCTTGGTGCAATGTTAATAGAAATGAACATAGGGACCTTCATACAGTAGTCTGATATGCAGACGTTGAATATACTCCTGCCTTGCACATTTTGGCATGATGACCTACTGATTTTTAGCCTTGCAAGTGGTAAAATGTTTATTAGGTGTTCTTTTTTGTTTATACCGAACAAAGGTAAAAGAAGCTTTTGCAAGAAAGATCATGAAATGCAATCTGTTCATTGATATATAACAGATGCCCTTTTATTTCTCAACATCTATGCAGGAAGAGAGTAATAAGTGTCAAACTGACTGATAGCAGGAAACCAGAGAGTGACAAAAAAATACAAAGTTTAATCTAAATCTACAAATAAATTCCATTGTTATTTATAACAAAATGTTCTGCAGTTTAAATCCAACATTAAACTTGCATGGTTATGCCTTTCCAGAAAACCCATTCACATAGCTGTTTCATTGGAGTCTCCCTCCTTTCCGCCTACCCCCACTAGGGTTATAATTCTTCTTTCTGTAATTCTTATCAAAACCGTTTTAGTACAAGGAAGACAATGAAAGAACCAGTCAGTCGCAGTGAACAGTGTGTATATTAGAGGCACCATATAAAATTGTGTTTAGCACTAGATGTAACTCTTGAATTTTTACTACTCACAGATAACAGCTATAATACTATTATTAAAATTGTAAGGCACCATTCTATTAATAGAAACTTTTTTTGTGTTTTGCCTGCAGGGATGCAATGGAAAACATTATTGAATAGAAGTAGTGAAATCACCTGTAGCTGTGGAAAAAAAAAAATATATATATATATTGTTATATATCAAAATATATACAGTATATATAGTGGCAGTCAATTGTAAGGGGGGCCGGTGTAGTTGGTGGTGGCAGCAGCAAAGCCCAGTCAGGACAGGTTTATCATGCAGAAAAGTAACACTGTTTAATCCAGGATGGTAATGCACAGCTAGGCACTTTCATTAGAAAAAAGCATACTGTTCCATACCACCATCTCCATACAAGTAATTTAACAAATTTTTGTATTTTTAAAATGGCCCTTCAAGTTACATTCAGAAAGATCCATACATACAGATCCTGAATAGCCTCTGAAGCAGCTGGCAGAAGTCTGGCGAAACCGGTCAGGCTATGGTTTAGTACCATCATTTAACCTCCTCAACTATGACCAAACTTGGAATAGTATGCTATGATTAATGGACTGCTCATCAATCCAATATAGAGACTGCTTTGGAGAATTGGACCTAATAAGTATATATATATATATATATATATATATATATATATATATATAGATAGATAGATACTCTTTTTGAAATATTGATCAAGTCCTGGTTGTGGAACCTATATGGACTGCTTTATTACATTATTGGGAACATCAAGTTGAGTCCCTACAAGTGCAGTTTGAGAGGATTGTGTTGCTCTTACCCACAGTGCGAGGGGGGCAGTCAAAGCATTAATGGACAATCTCTGGCAGAACTATAGAAGGATGAACTTTGTTGTCCTAGCATAGCCAGTCGATTCATACTACACAAAGCTTTGACCAGCCCCCCTCCCCCCCAGACCACTACAATTGTTTGTGCATTATATCCATACGGGTATCTACCACAGAGTTAATCGCACTTATTAACACTAAGGTTGGACTTTGAACTATCCTACATTCTTCAAAATGGCGGACTCGTGATATGCGATCACCTACATATGTGATAATTCAATTTATGAGCTGGAGCATTTTATATCCATTAGATCCTTTGGGATCATTAGATTAGTTCATTCCTAAGAGCTATGCGTTTGAATTATTAGAACTTTTGGTCATTGGCTTATATTGCTAAATTGTGAGTGAGGTGGATGTTTGGGTTTTAACAGTATGAGTGTGGTTGTGAGATGTGGTACCAATGTTTTTTATATACAGTATATGTTTTTGTAATTAATAACATTTTTCCATTTAGCTCAGTGAGTTGAATTCAATTTTCTTTTTTGACATTTACTTGAGGGTTGGTCAAGCATATTCTGCTTTTTAAATTTTCAGTTATAGCTATTTGCCCTTCACCGATAGCTCCCAACTCTACCCATGGGAAATACTGGTTAGTCTTTCCCCTTTTTCACTTTTCTGTTTTGTTTTTTGTTAATTTAATACTTCCATCATGGGGCAGCATCTTGACGGTCAAAATTTCTAAATTGTGTATATTCAGAAAGAGCCTGTATGGTATTAAATTATTATTATTATTTTTGCATTGGTATATGTCCCCTCGGGCAGTACCGAGCTTCCCATGACCTTTTGACAATAGTTTGCCTATTACCCCTTAAAAATGCCCAACATTTTCAAACTGAATTCAAACCACATCCTTCCTACCGGTAAGTCCAGGTTTGCTGAATTTCTAACAGGATTTCACAATCCTGTGGTAACTCAAACATGGGCAGATTCAGTCATCCCTACAGACAAACAATGCTGTGTTACTGAAATTATGTTTTAGCATCTTTACCTTTTATCAGTGCTGGTGGAAAGGGTAAGTCAAAATTTTAGACAAGAGCAGCAGCAGTAGGAGATTGTGACAGTGATATATGGGTATGCCACTGCAAACTTACGAAGAGGAGAGGTAGGAGAAAATAATTTTAGTACTTAGTTTAGTAGTGTTGTGTACAATGTTATTTTTCACTGGCATGTCTGTCATTTCCTAAGTCCCGAAATGTGTGCCTTAATCTTTAGCAATGAAGTAGTCATAAGGCTCTTAGAGTAGACATAAGCAAACACTACCAACATGTACCAACATGTACTCTGCGAATCACAGGTTACACCCTGAGTCAAAGGCAACAGCAGCATTACCCTGCTTCATGTTAACTAAGCCATCTTTGTAAGAACATCTTGCAGCTTATCTTCTATTTTTTTTTTCTTACCAACACATGGTTCCCATGTGTTGTTAATTTCTTCTATGTCATTACCTGGCACCAAATCAAAGGCATGATTGTGATGAACTGCAGTTGTGGCATCAGTTGTCCTTGTCACCCTTGTCCACCCTCACGTTTGTCCTGAGCATCATTGTGAATTTTGTCTCTTGTCTAACTCCTCATTAAATGTTAAGGCTCTTCAGACACTTCTACTTCCTTCTTCATAACAACCCACAGTTGTTGCTTAGATGTAAAGCAAAGCCTACTTAGAGTAAGCAGTAGGGAACATTCAAACTGGACCATGAGAAAGAGTACCAGCAACTGTAGAGGGGGATGAGTAAGTGGTTTCCTGGCTCCATGTCATCCAGTCACCTTGTTCTTCATACTACTGTTGAGACTGGGTGGATGAATGAGTAAACCAGTTGACGTCAACCACTTGGTTTGGATTATTGGACCTTTTGGAAGTGTGTACGAATATAGAAAAATTCCATAGCTTGCAGGACAGTACAGGACACAGGCTGAGTATTCACAGACTCTGGGTTATAGGCTCATACAATCATGCGATGGGGCACTGGCAAAGCTTTTTAGGATACGCACCCTGGATGCTTCCCTTGAAACTCAAATACCCTCAAAAACGAAATACCCTCAAAAACTAAAAAATACCCTCAGTGAGTCCTAAGTTTTGTAGCAAGCAATGCACAGTAACCAAGGAATAGACAGGAGGTTTTTCCATGTCCTGTACTGTACTCAAAAATATGGAATTTACAGGTAAATAAAAATAATTTAACCTAAACATACAGTAGAGGAAAGACACTGAGTGTTTATAGACTGTGGGAGTACCCCAAGCAATAAATGAGAAGGGTGGTCGAACAAGTAGGCAAACAGAACTGTGCTAACCGGCCTAATAACAAGGGTCAACATATTTAACATCAGAGAGCTGCTGCAAGAACCAAGAGGTTGAAAGTTGCATGTGCAAATGGTTGGATGTCTACTAGGAAATACCTTGAAAAGCTGTGAACGTAGGACCAGATGGTGGCCTTACATGCTGGGCCACAGGGACATGGTGCTGGAAAGCCCAGTAAACACCCACTGACTTGGTGGAGTGAGTATGTGAAATCACAGGAGGATTTTTTCTTTGAGCATGAGCTCTAGTGATCAGTTGTCTTATCTTATCTTATGAGATGGTGGACTTGGAAGCAGGATGTTCCTTGCAAGGTCCTGAGGATGGGACAAATAGGGAGTCCATTTTCCTGAAAAATGCTGCTGTTTTGATGTAGACACGGATGGCTCTGACTAATTTCAGCCAATGAAGAACAATTTATTTTGGAGCAGGGCAGTAAGGCACAAGGATGAAATGACTATGTTTTCATAGAGGTAAAAAACTGATACCATCTTAGCAATAAAATATGGTCTCAGGGACTACCTTGTCATTGTGAAGAATGAGGAAGGATTTCTTACAAAAGAAAGCCACCAGCTCAGAGACATGTCTGACATATTTGATAGCAAAATGGTGAGAAGGTAGAGTTTTGAACTTGAATCCACAGCTCTGGGATGTTTAACAGAGTGAAGGTGCCCTTCTTTGAGAAGAGGACTTTGGGGATAACTTGGTGGGCTTTCCTTACTGTTTTAAAGATAAACCCTAGGTAGAGCAATTAGGTCCCTCCTGTAGTATCTTTAATAAATATGTCAAGTGCCTCAACAAAAAGACGTCCACCTTCAAAGTGCATATGTGAGAGGTGTCCCAGGTGAGGTGAGCCATTCAGGAAATGTATTTAATTATTTGTTTTAGGGCAGGGGTCTCAAACCGGTGGCCCTTCAGCTGTTGCAGAACTACAAGTTCCATCATGCCTCTACCTGTGGGAGTCATGCTTGTAACTGTCAGCATTGCAATGCCTCATGGGAACCCCATGACTTACTCATGGGGTTCAGTGTATGACGAAACATGTCGGGGGCATGGCTGTAAGGCGATCATCTCCAGTAACGCTTGAGACCGTGAGCTAGACGTGGAGACTGTATACTGATCCTGCATCCAGGCATCGAGGGGAGGGTGAGATCAAAACACCATTGTGCTCGCACACCTCGAGTCCGCCGTGACTGCAGTTCAAAGAGTGTGTGTTGCAGGAGAGAGGCTTGCTGTGTTTTGCTTTCTGCTGGCTTTTTATATTCGAAATGTAAGTGTAAAGGTTGAAGTTTTATTGTGATTGAATAAATTGATTTATACGTTTTTACACTATTGGAGCACCTTTTTATTTACATGTGGAGAGTTCTGGATACACACAGTGGATAATTTGATGATCGTTTCACTATCTCTTTGAGTGGTTTCAAAGCGCTTAAGCCTGATACGAAAGTGCAGGCATTGGGAGTCGGTGAGTGCATTTCCTAAGGGAGAGGAGTCACCTGTCACTGTGGTGTGGTGAAAGGATTAAGACACATTAAGATCATTTCAAAAGATATTTTAGACACTTTATGGACTTTGATTTAATTTATGTTTTTTAATTTACATATAATTATTTGGCACATTCACTTTGGTCACGTGTCACATGGTGATATGATTATATATTCATCTACGCACCTAATTTTTATTTAAATATATATATATATATATATATATATATATATATATATATATATTTTTTTTTTTTTTTTCAGTCAGTTTTGTCTAACAGATTGATAAGATAGTTTATAGTTATTTAAGCGCCACTATTTTTTCCTTTTGATTGCACAATTTAAGGTTAAAAATATGTTTACATTCCTATATTCTAAGTGGCAGCTATAGTTGAGGCAGGAAGGTGATTAAGGCGCAGTGGTGGGTATTTAAAGAGGGGCGGGTTATTTTTAAATACCAATTTTTTTTTTTCTTTAAATAGATGTTCTACTGTACAGAAAAACCTTCTTGTATATTTGCAGAAACAAACATTTTTCTCTCGCACTATACTAACTCAAGATAACTACAGATTATTGTACAATTAATATTTCAGAACAGGACTTTGTGGCATTCTTTCCTGCTATTATTTAACTAAAATCCTTATGGTTTCCAGCTTAGAGGTCACACAGGTGATGTGCTTAGCATGCAGTTCTGACCCTGCTGGGTATTTCCAAGTCAAAACAGTTAAACAATGTAAAGAATGTATTAAAGCATAATGCCTGCAAGTCCCCTGATGTGGTAGCTGCATTAGTTTAACTTTTTCCAGGCATAGCACCAGCTCTGTCTGTCCAAAAAGTCACCAAAGCTCTGGAATGGGCATTAAGAAATGACGGAGGTGTCTGCATAATTTTAAATGGCCTATCTAATCCACCTCTTCTGACATCCTGCAAACTGAAACTTTTCTCTGTGTCCAGATGGATTGTTGCAAAACGTTCTATGAAAGGAAGTGGATACTTTGGGCAAAAACCTCAAATCCTTTTTGAGAATAGCACAGTCCTCCAAAATAGGAAGAAAAGGCTCTCAAATAGAAAGAACCTGTAGCTCACTGATTCTACGAGACAAAATAATGGCAATACGTCCAGAGCATGAAGGGTCTACAATAAGCCAATGACTAAGCCTGTTTTTTCTTTCTTCTGCCACTCCCCGTCTGTAATATAAAAGCGATCCAAGCAGCTATATAGTTGCTCAATCACTTTTACATTGCTGGTGGTGTGGCCACACCACCCTCTGTGGTTCCCATGCTCTCCTGCTCTTCTCGGGACCACAACAAATGTGCTCAGGATGACATGCAGGAGATCCGGAAACATTTGCTCCCCCCATCTCTTCTGTTGTCCTACCGCAACATGACATGGTCACTGATGTGAATGAGCCCACACAGGTTTACCAAAACCCTTTACCTATTTTCTGAGATCCTGCCCAAATTTTCATCAGCTTACACTTTGCTATAAAATTTGGGTATGTCAGAATAAAAATACAGAGACATGATTAGCATGTGATCATAAGTTCCTGAAGCCGCTCTCATATGTTTTATCCCCCAGACCTTTTACCATTTTTGTTACCTGTCTCTGGACTCGTTCTATTTTATCAACATCTTTGTGTAAGTGAGGTCTCCATAACTGGACACAATATTCTAAATGAGGTCTCACTTAGAGTCCATTCACAAAGGGGTAACACGACTTCCAGCGTGACTTTGGGAGGCAACTTGGATACGACTTGAGTATGAATCGCAGCGCGACTTGAGGCAACTTACAAGGCAACTTGAAGTTGCCTCCAGGACAAGGGACTTTGCCAGTGGCCAATCACATAATAATCAGCTCTGTGGGAGGGAGGGGTTTGCCTAGAAAACAATTTTTTACTTCCTGGAAAGTTGCTTCAGTTAAGACAGGGGATCCGACTTGGAGGCAACTTCCATTGAAATCAATGGGTACAAGTTGCCTAGAAGTCGGATTGAAGTAGTACAGGAACCTTTTCTGAAGTCGGAGCGACTTCAGTAGTGTGCATTAAGACGGCTCTCATTCACTTACATTGATTTTATCATGTTGCACAACTTGAGGCAACTTGGGGCGACTTCAAGTCGGATCCAAAGTTGCCCCTGTGTGAATGGACTCTAAGGATCTACTGTAAACAGGAGAATCAGAACTTCCTTCCTCCTGCTGGTGACTCTTCTAGTGTAAGTAAAACATGTAGCTTCTCGTGATCTTGGTGTATGTTCCACAATTTTCTAGATCCTGCTTTAAAGTTTATATGACAATGACATAGAGCTGTTAAGCAGATCATATATTCTGACTTTACTAGTTCCAGGTCACCAATTGCAAGGCTCAAAGCTTTAGAGTTCTAGACAACTAGCAATTTCAGAAGTAGTTCAGCAATGGCACCCCATACTTTTCTCTTAACATGGGTTTCCCTTACCAATACAACTGTTCCAGCTAATCAAACATATTTCAGGAATATTTAATTCTATTAATAAACAAAACAAGAATTTGATTTTTAATAGAATAATATACTTTACATGTATGGCTGACAATAGTATACTATTTGTAGGATCTAGATGCAAGCTTCAGGTCTGTAAAGTTTTGTTTGTATGGAAACACATGGTTTCCACAGAGCATGTTTCTATGTGATCTTCTGAGACAAAGGAGATCGTTATTTTTATCAGCATGGTAATTTCTACATGTTAACACTTAAAAGATATGTTTAGAGGGAGCACTAAAAAAGGAACTGTTACATAAGAGCATGTAGTATCCAGAAAGGGGAAACAAAACACAAACATAAACAGTATCCTTCAATCTCTGTTAACATATCTGAAAAAATATATTTAGGTTGCAGTCTGTGTTCAAGTATTTCCACTGGTGAGAAAAATAATAGCTTATTGATAATGACTGAATGTGTTACATTTTCCAGCAATACTAGTATTAACCACTTCAGCCCCAGACCAATTGGCAGCCAAAGGACCAGGCCCCTTTTTGCGATTCGCCACTGCGTCGATTTAACTGACAATTGCACGGTCGTGCGACGTGGCTCCCAAACAAAATTGGCGTCCTTTTTTTCCCACAAATAGAGCTTTCTTTTGGTGGTATTTGATCACCCCTGCGGTTTTTATTTTTTGCGCTATAAACAAAAATAGAGCGACAATTTTGAAAAAAATGCAGCATTTTTTGCTTTTTGCTATAAGAAATATCCCCAAAAAATATATAAAACAACATTTTTTTTTCTCAGTTTAGGCCGATACGTATTCTTCTACATATTTTTGGTAAAAAAAAATCGCAATTAGCGATTATTGATTGGTTTGCGCAAAAGTTATAGCGTTTACAAAATAGGGGATAGTTTTATAGCATTTTTATTAATATTTTTTTTTTACTAGTAATGGCAGCGATCAGCGATTTTTATTGTGACTGCGACATTATGGCGGACACATCGGACATTTTTGACACATTTTTGGGACCATTGTCATTTATACAGCAATCAATGCTATTTAAATGCATTGATTCCTGTATAAATGACAGTTGTAGTGAAGGGGTTAACCACTAGGGGGAGGGGAGGGGTTATGAGCTGTGACGTGTGTGTGTTTTTTTTACATTAGGGGGCGGGGCTGACGTTTGACGTCATTGATCGGCTTTCCCGATGACCGGGAACAGCCAATCAATGACAGGCAGAGTAGGAAGCGCGGGGAGATGTTTGTTTACACATACCTCTCCCCGTTCTTCAGCTCCGTGATCCGATCGCGGGACACCAGCGGCGATCGGGTCCGCTGGTCCCGCGGCCACGGAGCTCCCGACCTGGTCGCGAGCGTGACCAACGGGCAGGCATTTAAAGGGGACGTACAGGTAGGTGCTTTTGCCTGCCCGTGCCATTCTGCTGACGTATATATGCAGTGGGCGGTCGCGAAGCGGTTAACAGTGCTATAAATTGAATGCTGAGAAAAATACTATGACCATTTGGTCGGTTAAAGTTGAACTGTACTTAGAGTGGTTGTAAACCTAAGACATGAAATATGAACAGGGCATATCCCTCTATAGTGTGTACTTGTCCCAGGTGAGGTGAGCCATTCAGGAAATGTATTTAATTATTTGTTTTAGGGCAGGGGTCTCAAACCGGTGGCCCTTCAGCTGTTGCAGAACTACAAGTTCCATCATGCCTCTACCTGTGGGATCATGCTTGTAACTGTCAGCATTGCAATGCCTCATGGGAAACCCCCATGACTTACTCATGGGTTCAGTGTATGACGAAACATGTCGGGGGCATGGCTGTAAGGCGATCATCTCCAGTAACGCTTGAGCCCGTGAGCTAGACGTGGAGACTGTATATGATCCTGCTTTCCAGGCATCGAGGGGAGGGTGAGATCAAAACACCATTGTGCTCGCACACCTCGAGTCCGCCGTGACTGCAGTCAAAGAGTGTGTGTTGCAGGAGAGAGGCTTGCTGTGTTTTGCTTTCTGCTGGCTTTTTATATTCAAAATGTAAGTGTAAAGGTTGAAGTTTTATTGTGATTGAATAAATTGATTTATACGTTTTTACACTATTGGAGCACCTTTTTATTTACATGTGGGAGAGTTCTGGATACACACAGTGGATAATTTGATGATCGTTTCACTATCTCTTTGAGTGGTTTCAAAGCGCTTAAGCCTGATACGAAAGTGCAGGCATTGGGAGTCGGTGAGTGCATTTCCTAAGGGAGAGGAGTCACCTGTCACTGTGGTGTGGTGAAAGGATTAAGAACACATTAAGATCATTTCAAAAGATATTTTAGACACTTTATGGACTTTGATTTAATTTATGTTTTTTAATTTACATATAATTATTTGGCACATTCACTTTGGTCACGTGTCACATGGTGATATGATTATATATTCATCTACGCACCTAATTTTTATTTAAATATATATATATATATATATATATATATATATTTTTATTTTATTTTTTTTTCAGTCAGTTTGGTCTAACAGATTGATAAGATAGTTTATAGTTATTTAAGCGCCACTATTTTTTCCTTTTGATTGCACAATTTAAGGTTAAAAATATGTTTACATTCCTATATTCTAAGTGGCAGCTATAGTTGAGGCAGGAAGGTGATTAAGGCGCAGTGGTGGGTATTTAAAGAGGGGCGGGTTATTTTTAAATACCAAATTTTTTTTTTCTTTAAATAGATGTTCTACTGTACAGAAAAACCTTCTTGTATATTTGCAGCAACAAACATTTTTCTCTCGCACTATACTAACTCAAGATAACTACAGATTATTGTACAATTAATATTTCAGAACAGGACTTTGTGGCATTCTTTCCTGCTATTATTTAACTAAAATCCTTATGGTTTCCAGCTTAGAGGTCACACAGGTGATGTGCTTAGCATGCAGTTCTGACCCTGCTGGGTATTTCCAAGTCAAAACAGTTAAACAATGTAAAGAATGTATTAAAGCATAATGCCTGCAAGTCCCCTGATGTGGTAGCTGCATTAGTTTAACTTTTTCCAGGCATAGCACCAGCTCTGTCTGTCCAAAAGTCACCAAAGCTCTGGAATGGGCATTAAGAAATGACGGAGGTGTCTGCATAATTTTAAATGGCCTATCTAATCCACCTCTTCTGACATCCTGCAAACTGAAACTTTTCTCTGTGTCCAGATGGATTGTTGCAAAACGTTCTATGAAGGAAGTGGATACTTTGGGCAAAAACCTCAAATCCTTTTTGAGAATAGCACAGTCCTCCAAAATAGGAAGAAAAGGCTCTCAAATAGAAAGAGCCTGTAGCTCACTGATTCTACAAGACAAAATAATGGCAATACGTCCAGAGCATGAAGGGTCTACAATAAGCCAATGACTAAGCCTGTTTTTTCTTTCTTCTGCCACTCCCCGTCTGTAATATAAAAGCGATCCAAGCAGCTATATAGTTGCTCAATCACTTTTACAGTTGCTGGTGGTGTGGCCACACCACCCTCTGTGGTTCCCATGCTCTCCTGCTCTTCTCGGGACCACAACAATGTGCTCAGGATGACATGCAGGATCCGGAAACATTTGCTCCCCCCATTCTTCTGTTGTCCTACCGCAACATGACATGGTCATTGATGTGAATGAGCCCACACAGGTTTACCAAAACCCTTTCCCTATTTTCTGAGATCCTGCCCAAATTTTCATCAGCTTACACTTTGCTATAAAATTTGGGTATGTCAGAATAAAAATACAGAGACATGATTAGAAATGTGATCATAAGTTCCTGAAGCCGCTCTCATATGTTTTATCCCCCAGACCTTTTACCATTTTTGTTACCGTCTCTGGGACTCGTTCTATTTTATCAACATCTTTGTGTAAGTGAGGTCTCCATAACTGGACACAATATTCTAAATGAGGTCTCACATTAGAGTCCATTCACAAAGGGGTAACATCGACTTCCAGCGTGACTTTGGGAGGCAACTTGGATACGACTTGAGTATGAATCGCAGCGCGACTTGAGGCAACTTACAAGGCAACTTGAAGTTGCCTCCAGGAAAGGGGACTTTGCCAGTGGCCAATCACATAATAATCAGCTCTGGGGGAGGGAGGGGTTTGCCTAGAAAACAATTTTTTACTTCCTGGAAAGTTGCTTCAGTTAAGACAGGGGATCTGACTTGGAGGCAACTTCCATTGAAATCAATGGGTACAAGTTGCCTAGAAGTCCGATTGAAGTAGTACAGGAACCTTTTCTGAAGTCGGAGCGACTTCAGTAGTGTGCATTTAAGACGGCTCTCATTCACTTACATTGATTTTATCATGTTGCACAACTTGAGGCAACTTGGGGCGACTTCAAGTCGGATCCAAAGTTGCCCCTGTGTAAATGGACTCTAAGGATCTACTGTAAACAGGAGAATCAGAACTTCCTTCTCCTGCTGGTGACTTTTTCCCAGTGTAAGTAAAACATGTTAGCTTCTCGTGATCTTGGTGTATGTTCCACAATTTTTCTAGATCCTGCTTTAAAGTTTATATGACAATGACATAGAGCTGTTAAGCAGATCATATATTCTGACTTTACTAGTTCCAGGTCACCAATTGCAAGGCTCAAAGCTTTAGAGTTCTAGACAACTAGCAATTTCAGAAATAGTTCAGCAATGGCACCCCATACTTTTCTCTTAACATGGGTTCCCTTACCAATACAACTGTTCCAGCTAATCAAACTTTTTTCAGGAATATTTAATTCTTTTA
This sequence comes from Lithobates sylvaticus, assembly GCA_028564925.1. Classification (NCBI taxonomy): domain Eukaryota; kingdom Metazoa; phylum Chordata; class Amphibia; order Anura; family Ranidae; genus Lithobates; species Lithobates sylvaticus. The sequence goes on along the minus strand of CM053029.1, from coordinate 454,423,335 downwards.
ATAAACAAAACAGAATTTGATTTTTAAAAATAATATATTTACAGGTAGGTGAAATAGTATACATTGTAGGACTAGTGCAAGCTTCAGGTCTGTAATTTTTGTTTGTATGGAAAACACATGGTTTCCACGGCATGTTTCTATGTGATCTTCTGAAAAAAGGGATCGTTATTTTTATCGATGGAAATTTTTACATGTTAACATTAAAAAGATTGTTTAGGGGCACAAAAAAAGGAATGTTACAAAAGAGCATGTATATCCAAAAAGGGAAAAAAAACCAAAATAAAACAGTACCTTCAATCTTGTTAACACTGAAAAAAAATTTTATTTAGGTTGTAGTCTGTGTTCAAGTATTTCCAGGTGAGAAAATTAATGCTTATTGATTGACTAAATGTTTTACTTTTCCCAGAATAAGTTTTAAAACCACTTCACCCCCGGCCCTTTGGCAGCCAAGGCCGGCCCCTTTTTGCGATTGCCATGCGTCGATTTAACTGCAATTGCGCGGTCGTGCGACGTGGCTCCCAAACAAAATTGGCGTCCCTTTTTTCCCAAAAAATGGCTTTTTTTTTGGTGGTATTTAAACCCCCCCTGGTTTTTTATTTTTTGCGCTAAAAACAAAATAGAGCGACAATTTTGAAAAAAATGCAGCTTTTTTTGCTATAAAAAAATACCCCAAAAAATAAAAATAAAACCTTTTTTTTTTTCTCGTTTAGGCCGATACTTTCTTAAAAATTTTTTGGGTAAAAAAAAATCGCAATTAGCATTATTGATTGGTTTGTGCAAAAAGTATGCGTTTAAAAAATGGGGGTAGTTTTATAGTTTTTTTTAATATTTTTTTTTTAAGAATTTGCGGCGATCAGCGTTTTTTATTGTGACGCGACATTTGGCGGACACAATGGGGACATTTTTGACACATTTTTGGGACCTTTGTCTTTTACAGCAATCAATGCATTTAAATGCTTATCCGTATAAATGAATTTGTAGTAAAGGGGGTTAACCATGGGGGAGGGGGAGGGGTATGAGCTGTGGTGGGGGTGTTTTTTTTAATTAGGGGGCGGGGCTGACATTTGACGTCTTTTGATCGGTTTTTCCCGATGACCGGGAACACCCAAATTAAAATGACAGGCAGAGCAGGAAGGGGGGGAGATGTTTGTTTACACAAACCCTCCCCGTTCTTGCCCCGTGACCCGATCGCGGGACCCAGGGGCGATGGGGGTCCGCTGGCCCCGCGGCCGGGGTAGGGACCCCCCCCCGGGGCGGCGTGACCAACGGGAGGCATTTAAAGGGGACGTACGGTGGTTTGCTTTTGCCTCCCCGTGCCTTTGCTGACGTCTATATGCAGTGGGCGGTCGGGAAGCGGTTAACAGTGCTGTAAATTGAATGCTGAGAAAAATACTATGACCATTTGGTCGGTTAAAGTTGAACTGTACTTAGAGTGGTTGTAAACCTAAGACATGAAATATGAACAGGGCATATCCCTCTATAGTGTGTACTTGTCTCAATTAAGAGCACTACGTGTCATTTCTGTCTGCTGCTTCGTTCCTCTGCTATAAACTTGAATCTCTTCTGACAAGTTTTCCTGACACCAAGAGAAAAAAAGTGTCAGGGGAGGGAGCTCAAGCTGATTGACAGCCTTAAGGCCCGTACACACAATCAGACTTTTTGACAACAAACATGCAAATGAGCTGTTTTGGACCAACATCCGACCGTGTGTACGCTCCATCGGACCAACTTTTTCAGTTTTCATCTGACTTTTGTTGGCTGTGCGAACGGACCAACTTTCTGCCAAAAAAAGTCCGATGGAGCAAAGTCCGACTGTGTGTACACAAAACTATCAGACTTTTGTACAAAGTACAAACACGCATGCTCAGAACCAATGCAAAAGATCAGACAACAAAATAGAAGTTGACCAAAGGTGACACTGGAGTATTCGAACGTCCTCTTTTGAAGTGTCGTCAGTACGTTGAAACGTCACTACGTTCATGTTTGTTGCCTAAAAAGTCAGATCGTGTGTATGCAATACCAACTTAGGGCCAACGCCCTCTGTACAAAAATCCACGGGAAAGTTGGTCCAAGGTCCGATCATGTGTATAAGGCTTTAGTAGAAAATTCTGGAAAATGCAACCAGGCAATCACACAAGTAGGAAATGTATTGATATTTAAATGATGCTTAATAAATATGACTAACTTTAATGAATTCCATTTATACATGTAGTAGCGATAAAGTCCTATGAAAATGTGTTGGTTTGGATAGTCATGTATTCAAGGAAGTAACATTTTTTTTTCAGTTTAGAATACTGTAACAGCTGCAGATTGTTTTTTTTTTTTTTTTACTTTTTTTTTTTTCAGTGAAATAATGAGTAAAACCAAACATTACATAAATGATGCAGTCTGCCATGGGTAATAAACAGCAGATTTTTTTTTCTGAGCCCCCAATACAAGTTTTATCACCTGTTCTGACCAGTAGATACATTGATTTTCTCTTCCCTAGAGTGATAACATGGTTTGTTCTGCAGTTATATCACTGCAGCACTGTCATCCTGTGGGCAGCGTAGTCTTAAATGGATGTGTAGTTATAAATGGAGGACTCTTTTAGTAGGCAGCAAACTAAATCTCAACTCCAGCAAACACAATTCAAACAAAAGTGGTGTTCTTTAACCACTTCAATACAGGACACTTATACACCTTCCTGCCCAGACAATTTTCAGCTTTCAGTCACATTTTGAATGACAATTGCACGGTCATGCTACACTGTACGCAAACTACATTTTTATCATTTTGCTCCTACAAATAGAGCTTTCTTTGGTGGCATTTGATCACCAGTGGGATTTTTATTTTCTGCTAAACAAATAAAAAAAAAGACGAAAATTTAGAAAAAAAATATGTTTTTTTCTTTCCGTTACAAAACATTGTAAATAAGTAAGTTTCCTGGTGCCTCCATGGCAGCATACATGTGATAGAGCTCCGCCTCTACTCCCCCTTCAGGACTAGTGAATAGCATAAATTAAAGGGAATAGCCCCTCCCCCAACATTCCCCTTTTTTTCCTCATTCCTCTTGACTGGTGAAGAGTAGCAGTCGGCAGTTGGTATGTCCATACCTCTGCAGTCGGCAGTGTCCGCCGGGTTAAGCCTCTCCCGTGCGCAGTCCCTTTTCTTGGGTCCGCTCAATGCACTGATAAGACTGGGAACCCCTTCTGAGGATTTTTTGGGGTCTTGCAGAGTTTCCTCATAGGAACGCAGTCTGCTGAATTTACAGAAAAACGAATGCTGGTGATGACGGCGGGAGGATCAGATTCTCTTCCTTCTTGGTCGGGTTAGGTTTTCTTTTTGCTTCCATGTCTGCACTGTTTTTGAGCCCGGGTGGTTAAATTTTATAGGTTTAAAAAAAAAAAAAAAAAAAAATGTCCCCTTTAAGACATTTTTTCCTGGTCTGCACATGTGCAGAAAGGGCGTTTCCTTGCTATTTCTGAGGTTTTTTCTTTAGCTTTTTTGTACTACCCTTCAGGGTTCTCACTCTCTTGCCGGGGCCTTGGTTTTGTTTTTTTTTTTTTTTTTTCCAGTAATAGGGTAGGTCCTTTTTAATTAAGCTGCTCTCCCTTTTTAGCTTTAAAATGTTGGCTCCAAATTGGACTCAGGGCTGCTTCATATCAGGTGTATGCCCTGCAGTCCAAATTACTTCAGCATTACAGGTATGTGGGGAGCTGGCCATTCACCATGAAATTTTCTTGTTCAATTTCCATTAGGTTTGCCTTCAACTGTGTGGTACAGGGGCCTGGGGGGGGGGGGGTTGCATGAAAATTGGGGGTGATTAGATTTGACCACATATTGTATGTTTTTTTCTAGATCTGAGGGGAACTATAACGGGGGTTTTGTTGTGATGGTCGCCTTTATACTTTTATCTCACCCCTTTGGGGTTTGATTTTTTTAAAAAATTTTGGTGTGCAAATAGACTCTTTTTTCTTTTTGCTTTCTTACTTCGCCTTACTAAGTGATCCTCCTCCCCATTTTTTACCAGACCCATTTTCCAAACCCAAAGATCCTCATATCCAATAGGTTGGGGACCCCCTGTAGGGTATTTAAAAAAAAAAAAAAAAAAAGGTGCGCCATGACAAAAAAAACTTTGTTTGTTCCCCCGTTCCTTAAAAAGGGTCCAGAAATTCCCAAGGCGCTATGACAATGCGATGCCCCTGAGCGAGACCGCCTTCTCTTCAAAAATCCCCCGAAGAAGGATTTTGACGTGTCATTCGCCTTCCCCTCCACGGGGGGCGTCAAAAAAAAAATGGGGGCCTGGGCGGGGGCCCCACCCCCTGATATTTTCCCCTGCGAGAGTCTCGGGGATACGCGGTTTAAACCGGGAATTAAAGGCCAAGGTGGTTGCCCTTTTTTAAGAAAAAAAGGAGACTCTCTTTCTAAATGCGGCCTGATTCCAGCCCACCCGGTTTTCACAAGTGCCCGGGGGTTTGGTTTTGGGGCCCCCCGACATTTGGGGCCCATCAGCTTTTTTTAGTATCCTTTCCCTCCTCAGGAAAAAAGAAAAAACAAATCCCCCCCGGTAATTCACCCAGGAGTCCCGGATACAAAACCCGTCTGGTTTTCAATTTCCCCCCTGGTTAAACCCTTTTGTACAAGGTTGGGGAGCGAATTGCCGGGGAAAGACCAAAGGGCCTCCTCAAAAATCAAAAAACTTTTCCATTCCTCAAAAAACCAAATCTTCTTCCCTTTTAATGGGGGAGTCATAGAGGATGATGGAAAAAACTGATAGGTTTTCTGTAGCCCCCTTTTAGAAAAATTACCCACGGCAATTCTTATAGTTCTTGACTGTGGTTGTGGGGGTGTGTGTGCTGGCAAAAAAATGAACAACCCCAAGGAGGATTCAACGTCTTTAAAGGATCCCTAGATAGCTCCATTTGGGGTTGATCAATACATCTACTGAAGCAGGGTGGTTGCAGACCACCATTGCGCTGCATCTGTTCCAATGCATCGGGTCTTGGACGGAAAATATTGAGACATCCCTGCACCAAGCGTTCCAAAGAGACTAATCAAAGCCTGGGGGGGCTTTAAGTTGGCGGATTTTGTGGGAGAAGTGCAATTGCACAAACCGGGGTTTACCAATTTAATGCTCAACCTGTTATGGCAAAGCGGGCCTTATGGCTAAAGCCTTGGACAGCCGATTTTTAGTCAAAAGCAGAATTGGTGCAAGATTTCCATGGAAAACTTTGTTGGAAACTCGCAAATAATCCCAGATAAAGGGGGGAAATCTGGCTTACTTCCCCAGGAAGGAAGGTCCGGAAACAAAGGGCCCATTTTTCACGATGGCAAACAAATTTGAGACTTCAGGGGATCTGCCCCCTTTTGGGACAAAAAAAAATCGTGGGGAAAAGGCACCCCGAATTTTTTTTTGGGGCCAGAAAGTCAAGTCCCCCACTGCTCCCCAGGAGGGGACAAAAACCTTTTGACTCAGGGGGGGGGAGGAAACGCCCCCCGGGGGGCCCCGGTTAAAAAAAAAAAAGTTTTTCCCCACGGCCCCAAAATGTCAAAAAACCCCGGGTCCCAGCGATCCGGTACGGTCACTTCTGGACTTTTTTCGCAGCCTCCTCCACGCCCTTTTAAAAAAGACAGTTCCGCCTCCCCACAAAGGCATGGCCTTAAACCAAATTTTTTTTGGAAAATCCCTGCAGCGTAAGGGGGGCAAAACCTGTCCCCCCATCAATCGATTTTACGTTTTTTTTCCCCCCTTTTCTGGTGCAGAAAAAACAGGGGGCTGGGACCGTAATAGATCTGAAAAAGTAAATCAATCTCCACTCGAAAACTTCAAGTAGTCACCCAAAAAGGGTCATACAAAACCCCAAACCAGGAGAGGTTAAAATTTGATGAATGCAGGTGCGTACCTCAATTTATTCTACCCTCCTTCCAAAAAAAACTTAAAGGGTTTGCAGTGGGTCATTCCCAAACCTGCAATTTCCAAAAAATCGCCTTCGGGGGTATCACTTATCCCCTGGTTTCACAAAATGTTTTATCTGTCTTGGCCCCTTTTTGGGGAGAGAGGGGGTTTAAAAATTTTAACTCCTGGACAAACCCTTCGTCAAAAAAACCCCCAGCCACCTTTTAGTCCCCCAAAGGGGGATTCTTCTCCGCGGGTCGGAGTTCGGGTGGCTGGTGAACCATCGGAAGGCCAATTGTTTTAACACAAGAGAAAAGGTTTACTTAGGAGAAAAATTCGGTCGCTCCTGGCACAGTCCTTTACCCAATGAAGTGGGGGATCATTTAAAAGGGATCCAAGGTCACAGAATCCCCTCTTCAGCCTTCAGTGTCGAGCCTTTTTGGGGACGATTCCTGTCATACCTCTAGTTCCATGGTCTCACTGCATCTGAAAACATTTCCCGACGGGATTTTTAAAAAATGGGACGGGCAACATCTGTCCAGACAAACCCTTTAAACCTAATGAGCAGGGTTTACACTGGGGGATGAATCAAGAATCTCTCCCGGCCTACATTTTGGGGTTCCCAATCATGGCCACAATTACGTCAGATGCGAGTGGCAGGGGTGGGGTGCCATTGCAGAGAATTCGGGGAAATGGTCCTTTCCCCCCAGAGGGCAGTGTCCAACGTCCTAGAAATGAGGGCAGCATTTTTACCTTAACCTCTTTTTCATTAGGTCAAGGGGCAGAAAAAGACTTCTATGTTTGGACCCAAATGGCGGTCTGTACCTTCAGAAACAAAGGGGGACCCACAGCAAGACACTTGGGGAAGTGGAACCTGTAAGCTTGGGGAGAGAGGGGCCGGTAGCCCCAGGGCAATGTATCTCCCAGGCAAGATGAACCGAGGCAGTGGTTTTTCGAGGAGGTTTGGGGACAACGAGTTCTCTACTTTCCCCATTGTTCACCCAATCTCCAAACGGGCAGACCCCCCTGGTGGATCTTTTGGTAGCTGAGAATTGAAAATAGGAGATTCTTCTCTCCCTTCCACATCCACGGCGGAAGGGTAGTGCGCTGTTTGTCCCTTGGACCTTCAAGACGCTTACACCTCTCCTCCCCGCCCCTCATTTCGAGGTTTTTTCCTCAACTCCCGAACGAACCAGTCAAATGCTAGCAGTGCACCCTATTTGGCGGTCGAAAAGGCTGTGGTTTCCCCTAGCCATGACCTCAGTGTGGATCATCCCTTAGATTCCCCCCTTGCTGCGTTTTTACCCAGGGCAGGGTGGGCCATCCAACCCACAGAAGCTGGACTTTGTTATGGAAGGGAAAGGGGGGAGGTTTGAAACGTTGGTTTCCCAAGAGGTATATCCCCCCTGTTAAAAAACTAGAAAGCCACAACCAACCAATCTATGAAGAATTTGGGACAAGTTCATCCTATGCCCAGGAGAGGGATTTGTCCTATCCTCTTTTTCCACTGCTGATGTTTTGGTTTTTTTGCAAACTGGTCTCGATTTGGGGCTCAGCCAGAGTTCCCTAAGGTACAAGTTTCCGATTTTTGCAGCAACTAAAACCGGGGGGCAGAAGACCCTTGTGGTTACTTCCCGGGGGGGGGATAAGTGTGTCCCCCCTCCAGACGTTCCTTTCCAAAATGGGATCCTCCTCTAATATTGGAAGTCCTATCCCCTCTCCGTTTTTACCGGTTTAAGAGGTCTAATTGTAATTGACTTTAAAAACAAATTTTCTGTTGGCTATTATCCGACAGGAGGATTTCGGAAAAACCACTCCTGGGCATTGGGGGTGACACATATCCTTTTTTTTCCAGATAGGGGGAACTTCCCCTCTCAGAGGTTTCACACCAAGGTCCCCAACGGCAAACCTATCAGCCATGGGCGGTTTCCCAGTTTTCATGGACTCAGAATCAAATGTTTTTGTTAGTAATGTTTTAGTTAGACTTTTTAAAAAAGTTTCAGGGGCCCACCTGGAAGCCAAGCAAGTTCGGCTAGGTGGGAAGCCCTTCACAAGAGCAGTATCGGCATCTTGGGCAAACGAGGGCAAAAGTTTCTTTGAAACATTGGCTTTGGGTTTTCCCGCACCGTTCCCCAAAAAATTATCTATTGATTTCCCGGGGCCTTACAACCGAGAGTTCGGGAGAAAATCGCTTTATGCTGCATGCGTTTTGTTTTTAATTTTTTTTTTGTTAAAGCATTTTAAAAACCCCCCTGTGAGTAGTATTATCACATGATTGGGCCCTGGAGGCACCAGGAAAACGGAAAATTGTATCATACTTCCGAATTTTCCTTTCCTGGTGCCCTCCATGGAGCAAAACCCCCACCTCGGTTTTCTTATTACGAAGAATGTTGGGGGGGGGGCTAGCCTTTAATTTTTTCTATTACTAGTCCTAAGGGGGTAAAGGGGGAGCTCTAACACATGTATGCTGCCATGGATTGAACCCGGAAGGGAAAAATTACGGTAAGTTGATACAATTTTGTTTTTCTCCCTTCTTTACAGGGACTGTAAGGGGGGGCAAATGAGGGTACTGAAAGGTGGCAGGTTGGGGGCACTGAATGAGCACAGAGGGGAGATAGGGGAGGATGGGCAACCGATAGGTGGCAGGTGTACACAATGGTGGTTTATGGGGGGCATTAGTTTGGCACTGATTGGCATCAATTGGGCACGATTGGGATCCTGTGGCCTGAGTGGCGACTAGGGGGTGACTGTGGTGGGCATCCCGATGGGCCTGAGGCTCCCTGGTGGTCCGGTGGGCATCCTCGGGGGGGGGATGGGCTAAGCTGATAATCAATCAGGCCCTGACCCCCATCGAAGAGCAGCCCCTCTGCTTTTTCCCCGTTTACACTGTGTCAGCGTGATTGGCACGGTGATCACAGGTAGAGTCTCAGTCAGAGACCTTTACCTAAACGATTTGCGGTGTGTCGACTGAAACGCGCGGCAACGAACACCCTGATGTGTGCCCCCGGGGGCGCGCACAACTTTGACCTGGCCCTGTCAATGATTCCGGTCAGGATTTAAACCCCTTTGCCCATGCCTTTTGTATAGGGGGGGCAAATGGTAAAAAAAAAAAGGGGGGGGGTTTAAATCCCGTAAATAATAATTGGTATTTTAGGCACCCCCTGTCAGTATACTGTTGATCCAAACCCCTTTTAACATTAAATTTTTTCTGTATGTGATTAAGAATTTTTAAATAAAAGCATGTGAAATAAAAAAGGGAAATTTTAAAACCCAAATGTACTGTTATTGAATAGCATTTATTTTTATAGGGGATCATTAAAATTACAAAAATTTCTTTTATGTTTGGGCCTTTCACACTATTGCAAGCAATTATCTGTTTTTTTTGCAATGTGGTGCCCCTTATTATGAATGGAATGCACACACCTTGTTTTGGTTTCAGGCAATACTAATGTGTTGGGATGCCAGAAAAAATACATTCCCTTTTCCCGTGGGGGTTTTTGGGCTTTAGAGCTTATTAAAATAAAAAAAAAGGGTTAGTAAAATTTTGGGTTGACTGAGGTTTCACTTGGAACACAAGCAAAATTTGAATTGCGCTAAAAATTTAATAAAGTCAAGTGACAAAATTTTTAGGTTCACCTGCTTTCTTTACTCCACCTGTTGGGCCCGTGCACTTCTTTGCACACTCCTGCAAATTTGCCTTGAAGCTTTGTTTTTTTTTTTGTGGTAAAATAGAAACATTTTCTGCCGACGGATCTTTTAACCCCTTTTTTACCAGGGGTTTTTTTTTTCGCTTTTTTTCCCCAAAAAAAAATCACCAATCTTTTTTTCCCCCCAGAAATTTTCTGTAAAACCCTCAAAAAAGTAATACGTATCTACAAAAATGGTAACCCTCAATTTTTTGTAAAAATTTTTTTTTAAATTTTTCATGCGACAACCTGAAGAAATTAAATTTGTCAAGTAAAGTAGTGAGGTACCTTTGCTAACATGTAAATTTGCTGTCCCCTAAAATAATTAAAACACACAGCCATTAACGCTTGCCGCCGGCCAAGGAGCCGGCTCTTATTCTGGGGGAGCGTATATGACTCCCCTTTAAACGGGCATGCATGCGTTGTGTGTGGCCCGCCCTTTTACCTTGGTGGTGGGTGTCCAAAAACAACCTGACTCGAGGGGGGGAGCAGCCCTTGGGCATGGGACTGCCCCACTTTGCATGGCGCATGCCGCGATCACGATGCGTGCGCATGCACGTCGGTGGGCCAGGGTTTTCCCGGGAACAGCCATCACAAAAGTGGGGAAACAGCCATTGGGGCCCCGCTGTTACCCCGTGACACTAAATGTAAAAATTGAGCGGTAACGAGACTTACCGGGTTTCCTCCTCCACACCGCGGTGTGAGAATGAGATTTAGTAACATTTGTTTCCCCTTACAGTTACACAAATCACAGTTTCCCCCCCAAAAAAGAGGGCCGTCACCAACCCCCTAAAAATACCGTACAGTCCTTGAGTACCCAAATACCTGTCACAGTCCCTGGCCCAAGTACCTTCCAGTCCATATGGTACCGAGTAAATGTCACAGTCCATCGAGTACCAGGTACCTGTCACAGTCCACCTGGTACCCAAGTCCTGTCACGTCCATATGATACCAGGTCCCGTACAGTCCTTGAGTTCCCGATACCGTCCGTTCATCTGGTAAATTTTTCACAGTTCTAGAGTACCCAGTACCGTCCCGCCGTTAGAGGCCCGAATACCATCACCGCCCCCAAGTTCCATTGTAGGCCATCAAGGGCCCGAGTACCTGTCACCAGGCCATCATAGTACCCGGAGTACTGCACGGCATAAAAACCCAGTACCTTCTGAGCCACCTCAGAATATACTTTGGGGTGTTTGTTTTTCCAAAATGGGGGGCTTTTGGGGTAATTCCATTGTTCTGGTGTCAAGGACCTTCAAAAGTGTGATAGGTAGGAATGAAATGAGATGTGAATTTTTGTCTTAGAATGCCTAATGCCCGTACACAAGAAGGGACTATCCCGGGGGGATTATCCCTGGACTCAAGTCAGGGATTTTCCGTGGACTCAAGTCCCGCGGACAATCTCCTCGTGTGTGGGCGTCGGCGGCTTTTTTCCCCCAAAAGTCCGGCGGACTAAAAATTTTAAAATTTTTTTTTAAAATTTCCGTGGACTTGGCGGTCTGGCGGACAATCCCGCCTTATAGGTAGTCCCGGACTTTTTAAATAACGGCTTTTCCCTATCGGAAAGTCTGTTTTC